>VWYK01109379.1:9928-25303 GCA_013399775.1 Semnornis frantzii
CCTGACGGAATCCGGGTCGCACCCTGATGGAGACAGGGGCTCCCGAGAGACCCTCACCAATGGGGCAGGGACCCCCCAGGGGACATCAGGGACGAGCCCCAAGGGTGGGCATGGCCTGGAGTCCCGCGAATTAGCGTAAGGAAGCCCGCCTCGCAGTCTGCCTTTTTCAAGAGCCTGACTTCCTTTTAGACCCCTGAAATACATTTGTGATACAACCACGCTTTGAGAGATCAGCACAAATCCACACGGCAGTTTAGTTTCTATTCACATGGGGGCCTGGTATGTGATATTTTATGCTCATATAATTCCTCTCTAGCTTCTCTATAAGCTTAAAGACAGGTTTTCTTCTGCCCCATACATCTACATCTGCTGCCCACCTTATTGGCCTCATCTATTCACCCACAGGCCAGCAGCCTCTGCTACAATTAAAAGGGTATCAATTTGCACATTCCGGTGTGTGCTGAGGCTCTGATGAAGATTCCACACAAATCCCTGTGCCTACTGTTTCCTATTGACTGATCAAGCCCTAAGCAGTGCCTAGCAGAAAGGAAATACTAATTTTTTACTGCCTGCTAGTGGTTGCACTCAATCTTATCCCTTCATATTCCACGGGCTTGGCAGAGCAGCTGCCAGCTGAGCACCTGGTGCAACATTGTTGTGGTTTTTTTTTTTTTGGTTGGTTGGTTTTCCCCCCCCGTTTATCTCTTTTATTTCCCTTTTTCATGGCATTCTGTATTCCATATTCTTTCTCTTTACCCTCCCACTTCTTTCTGTTTAAACATCTTTTTTCTCATATCCATTACTTCGTGCTTGCTGAAACTTGACCCCCTGCTTGGCTGATCACTGAGGTGCTTAAAAAAACAAAGATGGGAGGGTCAGGCAGGTACTACCATCACACAGCATCACCGGGGGAATGTCCTCCTCTGTCTTCCTTCCTCATCTTTCCCACTTTCCTGGTTTCTGAGTCACCTCACTGCTCTATTTCCCTCTCCCCCCCTTGCAGTTATCATAGCCCACAGTTTCCATTCTCATTTTCTCCCCCCCCCTACTTTCTACCCCAACACTCTCTCATTTCTACATAGCTACAGCTCACAAAAACACCTGCTCATTTAGAGACTAGTTTGACTAGTCCATGTCCCAGCATGACAAGGGTTAGAAGGGACCTCTGGAGGTTAGCTAGTCCAACCCCCCTGCTAGAGCATGGGCACCCAGAGCAGGTTGCCCAGGATGACATCCAAGTGGATTTTGAATCTCTCCAGAGAAGGACACTCCACAGCCTGTCAACGCAGCATGCTCCACGCTCTGTGATGAAACTGTTGGTCCCGCCTTACCCAGTCTCACAGCCAGGCCCTCTCTGATCTATCTCTGTCACTATAACTCATGCCCACAACAATGCCATCATTAAGCACAGGAGCAGCAACCGGCTATGGCCCACATTCTCCCTAGAGTGCCATATAACACCACAGCAACTGAGTCTCAGGCACATGGCTCTGACTTACATTCACTCTGGCTTATTTTCAGCCACTCAGAGAAGAGGCACTGACTGGGGACGTAAAAGGAGGCCTTCTGGTTTTATCCTTGTTTTCTGATTTTGGAATATGTGAGTTCTACCAGAGGTCCTGTAATTGTCACAACATGATGCTTGAACTATGAACCCGAAACCTTCTGAAGGGCAATCCAAAGGCATGGTATTATAGACTTTACTTTTAAAAAAAGATTTTTCTGTTCATATGAAAACTTATCAAACTATTTTTAAGATAAAAATACACCTGTCACTGTTCCAAAAGGGGCAGCTAGACCCAGAAGCCTCATTTCTCCATGATTCGCTCTGGCAATTTCTTTTTAATTTTAAGAGACTGAGATAGATATATACATATATAATTTTTTTTCTTTTTTCCCCTCACAGAATCCCAGAATCCCAGCATGGTGGAGCAGGAAGGGACCTCTAGGGATCATCTAGTCCAAGTCCCTTGCTTAAGCAGGGTCATTCACAGCAGGTTTCCCAGAAATGGAATTTCCAGGTTGATCTGGAATCTCTCTAGAGGAGGAGAATCTACAATCTCTCTGGGTAGGCAGCACCAGTGCTCCAGCACCCTCACAATGAAGAATTTTTTTCCTTATGTTTACATGGAACCTCCTGGGATGCAGTTTGTCCACATTGCCCTCTCACTGGGTACCACTGAAAAGAGTCCAGCTCTATCCTTTAGCTATTGACAAGCATTGATCAGACCTCCTCTTAGGCTGCTCTTCTCCAGTCTAAATAGCCTCAGGTCTCTCAGCCTCTCTTTGTAAGAGAGTTAATCGAGTCTTCTCAGCATCTACACTGAATCCTCCCTGTCTCTCTTGCACTGGACCAAATATTCCAGATGTGGGCAGAGCAGAGGCAGAAGATAAGCTCCCTTAACCTCCTGGTCACACTCTTCTTTTTCATGCAGTTCCTGTCTCCAAAGCATACATTCTGTCTTTTTACTCCAGCAGACATCTGCATTCTTGTACTCTGTGGTGTTCCCATGCCATCTCATCCTTACACAAAAATGCTACTTGTAAACTATTTGAAGGGCTTCCTATATGGAAGCCAGCATTATGCTAATGCAATGTACAAGTTGTCACCAGCATCTTCTCAGTGAGATACTGAGATCATAAGGTGTGCCCTCACTCCCCATTCTCCACAGCCAAAACAAACACAAGAGACTGACAGCCATAGGTACAGTTCCTTGTGGTTACATGGTTGGTTTTAGTGCCAGATATGCAGCAAAAGTGAGCTGAATCCTACTTGGAAGGGCCCTTCTACTATCTGATGAGATGCATCTTGAGAGTTAAGTCCATTACTTGGGGAGCTTTTCTGAGGGCTGTGCAGTTTTGAGGTGCTTACACTACAAGAAACAGGCAGCTGAGGGGCCTCAAGGGCAGCTGATACTCAAACAGTATTTATCCTATACACATGGTCAGTGGATGGGCACATGTGGATCAGCTCCCAGATGAAGAGCAGCTGGTTTCAGATCTTCAGGTTATCGTAAGACCTCAAAGGGAAGGCAGGCTGTGCACTGCACTCCTTTAGTGAAGGCAGGGCAGCAGGAACTAGCAGCTGAGGCCCGAGGCCAGACTGCAGCTGATCCCCATACTGCATAGCCACATCTATGAGTAGTGCCTTCTGTTGCTGTGCCTGCCTAGGAGATGGTGTACCAGCCACGAGTTATGCAACCTCGCTTATTCACACTTGTATTATAGCTTGGCTGTGCTGCTCTTGGAAGCCTGCAGTTCCCACAAAGTTTCCCAGAACTTAGAAGAAGCCAAATGCTACAGGCAAGTGTGGCAAAACTTCCTCAGCAATGCAAGCTATGGGTACACAACACCCACTCTCTTTCTGCTTGGCCCACCCAAAGGGAATAAAGCTGGTTTTGTGGATCCTGATCTTTAAAACACTTCATAACTGATGTCTGATGTCTCTAAAGGTCCTCAGAAGGTAACCTTGATGAAGAACACCAATGAAAAAAGGCTTCTTGCAGCCCAACTAATATTTATCAACAATGTTTTCCTCGAGTCAGCACTAGAAGTACGGGGTAAGGGTCTCTAGCCACTAAGAACAAATCCCACCAAATGTACGAGGAACATTTGTATTAACCTCTATGCTGCTAATCCCATGTTGTGACATGTTTATGGAACACACATATACAGACCTAAAACTAAATCCACTCTGCACAGTTCTTAAGAGAACAAGAGCTACACTACACGTGTGAGCAAGATACCATCACCACTGTTAGTACCTAGGGAATAAAAATCCATTTAATCTACAAGAGACTTGACCAAATATGATCCTGACAGTACTAAGAAGAATGGAGTGAAATAGTGACCAATTTTCAATGTAATTTCCTCCTCACAAAAAGAACAAGTCTGATTCCAAAGCTCTCACTGGACTTGGAAGCCCAGTTGTCACTTAGGAAACCCAGTCCCAAAGGAAAGGGTATTGCCTATTCCAGAAGATGACCACCAAATGACACATGACCTGTATGGACTTTTTGTGTATGAAGCTGGAGTTTCTTCCCAGCATGGAAGAACAATTATTTCAAGTGTGTGTTATTTTCAGGCCTGGTTTGCCCAAAAGTTGACAGACTTAGCCTAACCACACGGTCCTGTCAGAAGTCTGCAAATCTCAAGGAGATCTCATGGTCATCTATTTTTCATGTGTGCAGGAGAAGCACACATGGCTTTGCTTGAAGGCACAGGCAGCAGAGTACTCTTTGCCTACATGCATTTGTACAGATTTTATATACATAGCTTGATGCTAAGTGTACGTATCACTCTGGGACAGTACGTGTAGTATGTGGATATCTTCCTCATGGAGGTGGCGGTAAGGCACTGGAACAGGTTGCTCAAAGTAGTTGTGGCAGCTGTGAACCTGGTAGTGTTTAAAGCCAGGTTGTAAGAGGCCTTAAGCAACGTGGTGCTGCAGGAGGTGTCCCCGCCCCATGGCAGGGGTTGGAACTAGATGATCTTTGAGGTCTCTTCCAACCTAAACCATCCTATGATCCTGTGACTTTTACTTGTTTGTAGACCCAAGTGATCCCTTAAACAAGTAAATTACATCCCTCTACATGCTGTCAGATTTTGTTTCCCCTAACTTGTGAAGGAAATATGGCTCCTGTTCTCCACTTGAACTTGTGTGGAATCCAAGTACGGTTCATGGCCAGCTATGAGAAAAGCGTGTTGTAGTTTTCACTGCAATTAACAGCTTCAGAGCAAGATTCCTCATGTATAAATATGAAGAAAGGTATCAGCTTCTTTCAAGACAACTTGCCCTCCAGCAATGTGTCTCACACTTGGGGTTTTGACTGAAACATTCCACTACTTTGGTGACCTGTTGTGCCAAAAAAGCTGCCTCATGTTAGGCTTTACTTGCAATGGAATATGCCAGTACACATGAAGAAACAGAACAAAATTATTGCCGTGTGTACTGGAATGCTGCTTTGTGCTGCTCCACACATGGAATTGGTGTCAGGGAAAATTGCACAAAGGCCATGGCCAATGCGAACAAATACTGTGATCCTTTTCCCTTCAGTTTTAATGAGATGGATTGAAGTGCATGGATCTTAAAGACTGATGCATCGCTTTATAGTCCAGTCTGAAGCTTTACCATTCCCTGCAGCTCGTAGGAGGGAGTGTATTATTTATATAAAGTCATGGTTATTCAGCAGTGTTTGTTCCTGAACAGCAACAAAATGTCTTCAAGGGAGAAGAAATTCATACCTCTGCTTTTACCACCAGGGTCAGCCAACCTCATACTCTGGTTTCATGACTGATTTACAAAGAGCTTTACTCCTACAAGCACCTTTGCAGCACTGGGCATTTTGCTACCACCAGCAGAAATCACCTCCATCTCTCAGGACAGACAGCTCTACCATGGATTAAGTTGCTTGGCAGCTCTTCGAAGGCTGAGAGACAGAAAGAGGGGGTGGTGGGTAGGGACCTCTACTGTCGTAGAGATACCCGAACCTTATTTCTACAGCTCTCTTCCCAGCACATCCAGACATGCAGAACTAGGGCCTACAAGGAGGAAACCCACAGCAACCCTTCATTGATACAAGTTCTGTGTGACATGAGTTTCTTGGCCATACAAACTACTTCCTCTGTCTGATGATGCATTGTAACACCTGCCTCTTAGACCCAATTATTTTCCTTCACTATCTTTGGGCTCTTCTGGACAGAGTTGTTTTTAAGACAAAAAGTATGGCAGTGTTATAATGTCAGAGCTACATGTGACCTTAGTGTACCATTGGTCTTTCTAGATACTCCTTTAGCCTTCCAGCATTTGAAGGCGACCAAAAGGAGAGCTGAAGAAGGACTTGACATAGACATGGAGTGAGAGCTTGAGGAGTAATGACTTCAAAATGGAAGACGCTGGATTAAAATTAGACATTAGGAAGAAATCCTTCACCACAAGAGTAGTAAGGCACTGAAACAGCTTGCCCAGAGAAGCTGTGAAGACTCTAAGCCTGTAAGTGTTGAAAGCCAGGTTGGATGGGGCCTTGAGTAACCTGGTTTAGTAGGAGGTGTCCTTGCCCACAGCAGGCGAGTTGAAACTAGATAAACCTTTAAGGTTCCTCTTTACTCAGACCATTCTATGATTCTAGCTACTCTTTCTAGATACTTTACCTCACTGGAAGTGTAGTGGTTGCTTTCTTTCCTGGCAGGCAGTAAAACTACTTCAATGAAAAAAACCCAACAAACATACCAGCATTTTCAAATGGCATTTCTCATTCAACACTCAGGTTCACCTTCAATAAGGCTGGATCTAGCAGAAGTCACATTCTCTTAGAGTTTAGACCCAAACTGACCACATAATAACCTACCTACATATGATTCCTACGAATCACCTCACCCAAGGGAATTAATAGTTTTACTGGAAAAATCATGCAACAACTCAACTGAAATACCTCATATGGGTCCTCTGACACATAGCTAGGAGATGAGAGCAAGGTTACAGTGGTGTTTCCCTTGATCTCTGGCAGGCAGTTGGGGGCTGGGAGTGCTCAGGTACAGGAGCCTGTGTCTCTGTGGTTAACAGCTCCCAGTAGATTTTTTTCCCATGAATTTCCCGTGAACCACACAAACATATGGCAGCCAGGAGGACCTGTGGCCATGAGCTTCACATACCGTGACAGAAGATAGCTTGTTTAAACTTGGCACCTACTAACGCCATTTGACACTCTGACTTCATGCATTGTAAAATGATAAACAATCATTTGGCATTCAGCACCTTGTGCCAGCCCACATCTGTGAGCCCTGCTTCCTGTCTCTTGATAGATTGCTAAATCATTCCAGCAGGTAACAGCCTGTCCATGCTCTTCTTCGGTGGCCAAACCTTGCATCAATGTCCCTGCTTAAGAGAAGCAACACCGGGCAATCTCTGACCATTGTGTGCACTGCCAGCACGAGCATCCCTGCCACAGTACCTGAGAACATGGTGTGAGTGCCAGATGGTGCACCCAAAGACACTGTTACCTATCACATACAAGGCTTTGGGGAACAAAGGACGCTCATATGCCCTAGGAGAATATCAGGATATGCATGAATATAGACTTCAGCTACTCTACCATGGTAACATGCCAAAAAGACTATGCCAGAAGTGGTGTAGTCTGTAAGCACTAAACAATGAAAGGCTGATGGGCAGCCTTCATCTATTCTGTTTCAGGTCAGAGAATGAGGAGGGCCATGAGGGTTTCTGATCGTTCTTGGGAATGGGACACCCATGAAAAGTCAGAATAAGAGAAGTGCTTAGGCTTCTGAAGGACTTGTCTAAGAAAGATTCTCAAAAGAATAAGAAGATGATATCCTTAGAAATTTTCAAGTGCATACAAATTCATGATTTAAGTATTATAGAATCAGATTAGATATCTGAGAAGGGAGAAGCCCAGAAGAGCTCCAGGTCTGAAAATCAGATCATTTGGCATTTTCTACGCAAGGACCTGAAAGGGATGTTTTGTCAGTACTGACACTGGATGCAACCACCAACGGCTACCACAGAAATGATGTTCTAACAACAAGTAGTGCTGTTTCCCATTTAACAGACAGCACCAATATTTAGCTATGGTATTTTATCAAAGCACACCAACCTCTGTGATTTATAAGTTATTGTGCATATACTTGATTTTACCTTCAGAGAAACAACACAGCGATCCAGAAAAGCACTGCTGACACCTGAAAACATTTCACTCTATCATGTAATTAATTTGTTATTCAAAATGTCATTGCTTCTGTGTGATAGAAATATTTTTGTGATCAATCAGGCAAAAGTAACTGTCACTTAGGAGTTATTTGAGGGCACACCAACTCAAAGCAGTAACAAATGGAAATGAAGACACTTCACTAGCTAAAACACTGATGTTAAATGATACTTATAAATGGTAACTGAAAAACATCAACCAAAAACACAACAAAACCCACTTGTGAACTACATCAAGCAAAGTTCTGTAATAGCAGAGACACTGTTACTGCCTTAAATGGAGAGTTTGATAGCTTCCATTTGAACAAAGAGGAACAAAGGCAGAGTGCAGTCCTAAATACTACTCTTACCTATATTGACAGTGGTGCTACAGAGTCATTTTTCATAGGTCTGTGACATGCACTTGTGATACACACAAAGTTACTTATCCCTCTCAACTGTTTTTCCCCTCTGCTAAGGATCCGTATCTTTGTTGGCCCCGCTGCCCTGCCCTGTGATGTTTTGATGCACAGCACATACCCTGTGAGAAATGAGACCTTCTGGCACAACAAACCTATGAAGGCAGGCTGAAGGAGCTGGGGTTGTTCAGCCTGGAGAAGAGAAGGGATCAGGGAAACCTAAACAGCAGCCTGCCAGTACCTGAAAGGGCCTTCAAGAAGGCTGCAGAGGGACCGTTTCCAAAGCCCTGCAGCGACAGGATGAGGGGCAATGGTTTGAAATGAGAGAAGTGCAGATTTAGATTGGATGTCAGGAACAAGTTCTGCACCAAGAGGGTGGTAGCACACTGGAACAGGTTGGGCAGGGAAGTAGTTGATGCCCTTTGCCTGGAGATATTCAAGGTGAGGCTCAACAGGGCTCTGGGCAACTTGATCTAGTCAAGGATGTCCCTGCTTACTGCAGAGAGCATTGGAATAGATGATCTTTGGAATAGCTTAGGTTGGAAGTGACCTCTATCATTCTATGATAAGCCAGCTTGGTCAAGTCCACCACTCTCCTGCTGCAGCTCTCCTGGAGGGTTGTAATTCCAGATGGGTGGGTTGGGAAGCAACAGCATATGGCTGGAAAAGGCTTCTGCTTCCTGTGGCAATGGCACACTGTGCCCTGAATTCAGCCTCATCACTTGTTTTTACTTTGCTTGGACTGTGACTTCACAATGAGGCAGCTGTTACTACTACTATTAATTGCTGTGCAGAAGAAACTCATGGCAGGATAAGTTCTCTGTAGCCCCAGGTACTGCATCAGCTGCTGCCTCATTATACATTCATGGACAGGGCATGGAGGAGTCTCATGGTATAAGGTGTCCAAGAGATCCCCTGCGAGTGATTTATGAGCTCAGGATGCTTTAAATAGTTCCTGTTTCTACCAGAGCAGGAAGATGTAAAATCTGCTCTATGTCAGCTCTGTCAGGGAGAAGGGTGCATAGATGCATACATGTGGATAATAGATAAGGTGCCAGTAGATGGCTCTCAAGATATGAGGCCTATGACTTGCATAGGAGTGAGGCAACATGGTTATTGAGAAGCAACTGCTTTTTCTGCACGCTGGGAAGGCAGCAACCACTCAAAGCATGTTTTGGGAAGGTGAGAGGACAGGAATTTTGTGAAACTGGGGTGTCTTCTCTCCAGATCTGCCCCCAAACACCAAAGTTCTTTCCTTAGTTACTTTTGATAATTCAAGGCAAAAATGCAACCCTCTTTCAGTAAAGCATCTTGAAGTTCCCTTTTAATTCTTTACATGAGATTTAAGGATTTTCTAAGCAGACTGGAAGGAAAAAGCTGAGAGAACGCTCCTGCAGCCTCCCCTCTTCCTATAAAAGAAGAGGTACTGCCAGTTCCAGTGGGGCTGCGTAGCTAACAAGTTAGATTTTCTTAACTAAACAATTGAGCTACGTCTATTGAGAGTTGATTTTCCGAAGTATGTGAGCCAGCACCCCTAAGGGGAGTATGTCCAGGAGGAAAGGTCACAGTTAGCAATTCTATGGAGGGCTGAGGAGTTTTCAATATTGTGTGAATTGCAGAAAACACTGAATTGCCACTGCGGCAGGAGGGGGAGGGGAGAGATCTTAGTCTGGGCAGAGATTTATAACCCAAGCCTAAATTTTGTGAATTGAGCAAAAATAGATAAGCTAAGCAAAAGCAATCAAATAATTCCATCTATCTAATCACTCCTAAAGCAAGGGAGAGGATTTGTACAACATAACTTTTCTTAGACAGCTGGCCATGTAGTTTATCAATGAGAAATTCTGCTTGAAAACTTACTCAGATTTTAATCAAATCTGTTTCTGTCTATACTTCAAATGCAGTTATCCCACATGGCATGTCCTGAGACCTACACCATCCAGCTGTGATGTATTTTCTTGGCCGGCCACCTCAGCCTGTATTTATTATGCTCCTGTTTCTTGGTTTCATGGCAGGGATAACTGGAGTGACTGCTGACTAAATAATTAGCCAAGGGAACACTTTCTCTGTGTGTATCTGCACTCATTAAGATAGCGAGAAGATGTAACAGTTTCATAATCTCTTACCCTATAGGTACCTTGCACTTTCCAGGAGCAAAGCAGGGAGAAAATGTAATTGCTAAAAGCTGTCACCCTCATTATTAGACTAATGTACCTTTTTCTCTCCATCTTGCCTGGTAAAGGCAGCTATAGAAGTGAAGGTGTAGAGCTGGCTGCTTCCCATCATAACAGGAAAGACAAATAAAGTGGTAGCATTTTATCCCTACCAAGCACTTGTGGGAATACAGAGAATATCACAGCATTATATAATAATTTGATATTATTTTAATATTTAATAATATATTAATGTCAGTGTGCCAAAACCACATGCATAGCCACACGCAAAATAAGGGTGAAGGCACACCCACTGCAATGACTGACTGCCTTCCTTCTGAGTTCTCCAGAAGAATAGTATATCCTCCCTTCTAGGACTCCTCCTATGTCTCTGCCTGTGTCTATCCGTCCTCCTGCTCCTTCCTACCCCACTCCTGGCCCAGGCTACAGAGGGAATATCAGGAAAGCAGTTGGGTTATTTTACCAAGTAAATTAGGTGTCCTGGCTGTCTTGCATGAAGGTACCTCTTGTATTGCAGTTTAAGAGAACTTGGGCAGGTTGAGCTAGGACCAAATTGCTGTTTTTTGTTTCTGCACTTCTGCTTCTTACAGAAGATGAGTGCCACTCAAGTCATGATACTCTTCAAAACCTTGCTGAAACTTTGTTCCAGCTTTAAGACAGAACTGTTGAACTTTGACTCTGTCAGTATAAACAACATCCCTGAACTGAAGCCTTCAATATATCAACAGGGGCACCATAAGCTTTGGGAGTTACATAAAGGGCTTCCACTCTTGCAAAGGCTCCTAATTTCTCCTTTTTTTCACAGAATCACAGAATGTTAGGGGTTGGAAGGGACCTCAAAAGATCATCCAGCTTAACCCTCCTGCCAGAGCATGATCACCTGGAGTAGGGCACACAGAAATGTATCCAGGTGGGTTTGGAATGTCTCCAGAGGAGGAGACTTCACAACTTCTCTAAGCAGCCTGTCCTAGGGCTCTGTCATCCTCACACTGAAAAGTTTTTTCTCTGTGTTCACATGGAACCTCCTCTGCTCCAGCTTGCACCCACTGCCCCTTGTCCTGTCCTTGAGCATCACTGAGCAGAGCCTGGCTCCATCCTCCTAGCACTCACCATTCACTTCCTTATAAACAAGAATGAGGTCATAGAATGGTAAAGTTGGAAGGGACCTCAAAGATCATCTAGTTCCAAGCCCCTGCCATAGGCAGGGACACCTCCCACTAGGACAGATCACTCAAGGTCTCATCCAACCTGTNCCCCTTGTCCTATCATTGCAAGACCTTGTCAATAGTCCCTCCCCAGACTTCCTGTAGGCACCCTTCAGATACGGGAAGGCTACTCTTCTCCAGGCTGAAGAGCCCCAACTCTCATACCCTGTCCTCATAAGAAAGCTGCTCCCAGCCCTCTGAGCATCTTCATGGCCCTCCTCTGGACATGTTCCAACAGTTCAATGTCCTCCCTGTGCTGGGGGCTCTAGAACTGTACACAATACTCCAGGTGGGGTCTGATGAGAGCAGAGGAAAGGGGCAGAGTCCCCTTCCTTGCCCTGCTGGCCACACTTCTCTTGCTGCAGCCCAGCACACAGTTGCTGTCTGGGCTGCACTCACACTGTAGGTTCGCGTTGAGCTTTTCATCACCCCAGACCCCAAGGTCCTTTTCCTCGGGGCTGCTCTCAGCCATTCACCACCCAGCCTGGATTTGTGCTTGGGATTGTGCCTACCCAGGTGCAGGACCTTGCACTTAGCCTTGTTGAATTTCATGAGGCCAACCTCATTCAGGTGGGCCAACCTGGACCCACTTCTGCAGCCTGTCAAGGTCCCTCTGGATGGATCCCTGCCCTCTAGCAAGTCAACTATGCCACACAGCTTGGTGTCATCTGCAAAGCTGCTGAGGTCACTCCTCTTCTCCAAGCTAAAGAGTCCCAGCTCCCTCAGCCCTTCCCTACAAGGGAGATGCTCCACTCCATTAATCATCCTTGTGGCTCTGCACTGGACCCTTTCAAGTAGTTCCCAAACTTCCATCCACATAAGCAGGTGGAGACTGGTATTAGCATTGGTAAAAGGGCAAACAACATCCTGATCTCACTGAAATGGATGTGAGTTGTTCTCGTAGTTAGCCAAGATTTTTTTGCCATCAGCTTTCAGGACTAATAGAGTCACTCCTTGATTTACATACTATTATCTCCCCATGAACTTTGGAGAATCTCATGCTCATTTCTTTTATTACAGCACTAGAAGCTATTAAAGAAAAGCTCACCTTGAATTGTAGAAGACAAGGTGGTTCTTCTGCAAATACAGGCTATCTAATGAATTCATGGCTTTCCTTCAAGAAGTGTTCTGACAGTGGTAGGGGATGCTGGGAACTTTTGAACAGTAATTTGATAAAAAAAGGAAATACCGAGTTTCACTTATTACACTTTCTCATTTTATGGATCCATGCCCTGATTCAATCTCCCATTCTGAACATCTGGTGTGCCTTAAAAAGAAGATTCTTCCACGTGGAGCCTAGTTCCTGATTTCCTCAGCTATTATTTATTGCATCGTTTGGGCTTTGGAAGGGATTGCTGAACCAGTGTGGATAATCTAAAAAATAAACTTAATCTAAAACTAATGCAAACTGTACAGCACGGGAGATTTAGGAAAGCCTACTTAGCAGTCAAGTAAAACTTTTTCATTTATCTTGGTACTTCCCCAATCCAGCTCTGAACAGATAGGGGTCCAAGAGGAAAATAAAAGTACTTTCTGAGTGACCAGAGGATAGAAATTCTGCACAAAAAACCACTTGAAAAATATTGTCTGAGGAGAATTTAGAGATCAGAGTGTCTTGAACTCCCTGACACAGAATCATAGAATTGTCAGGGCTGGAAGGGACCCCAAGGATCATCCAGTTCCAACCCCCCTGCTATGGGCAGGGACACTTCACACTACATCAGGTTGCTCAGAGCCCCATTCAGTTTGCCTTTAAAAACTTCCAGGAATGGGGCTTCTACCAACTCCCTAGGCAACCTGTTTCAGTGTCTCACCACCCTTAGAGTGAAGAACTTTTTCCTAACATCCAATCTGAATCTACTCACTTCTAGTTTTGGTCCATTTCCCATAGTCCTATCACCAAAAAATAGTCCTATCCTATAAAGTCCCTCACCAGCTTTCTTGTAAGCCCCTTTCAGACACTGGAAGGCCACAATAAGGTCTCCTTGGAGCCTTCTCTTCTCCAGGCTGTGCGTGCTGTCCTCAGTCTGCTGACCCTCATGAAGTTGGAGCTCCAAAGGTTCCTTCCAGCTCTTCTGCCCTTCTGTAATTCTGTGATTCTGTCTTCCTCTCACCTTATTTATAAATTGTGTATCTTGGCAAGGAGTAGATTAGTAAGATTACAGACTTCACTTTGTAGTTATTTATCATGCAACAGCGGACAAAATAGTAACTGGTGTTTGATATTAAGAGTCTTCCCAGGTAATGCACTCAGGAAGTAATCACAGGAGCTCTCGAAACAATGCCAATCATTGTCCCAACAATTTGAGCAGCCCTAACCAGCAGAAGTTGCTTGGTTCATTGAATGATAATGAGATCATTTCTCTACTGCTAAGTCACTCAAATCAGGAACTCCACTGATGCTAGAACACTGCAAGCTATTAATAAAATTACCCTTGGCTCGTGTCTAAATAGAGAAGTAACTGCAAGAAAACTAACTTGACATGGGAAATTATTTATAGAATGACAAAACCCCAGTACGGTGAGGGTTGAAAGGGACCTGTGCAGACCATCCAATCCAACCCCCTGATAAAGCAGCATTACACACAGCAGCTTGCCCAAGATCACAATATCCAGGTGGGTTTGGTATCTCTCCACATAAGGAGACTCCACAACCTATCTGGGCAGCCTGCTCCATGATTCCAGCACCCTCAAAGGAAAGTTTTTATTCATGTTTTGGTGTAACCTCCTTGGTTCCAGTTTGTGACCTTTTCCCCTTGTCCTATCAGTGGGCACCACTGGAAAAAGCCCAGTCCTATTACTGAGCGTTGAGTAGATTCCCTCTCAGGCTGCTCTTCTTTGGGCCAAACATCCCCAGACCACTCAGCCTTCCTCCTCATAGAGATGCTCCAGATCCCTCAGCATCTTTGTAGCCTCTTGGACTTTCTCCAGTAGCTCCCCGTCTCTCTCGAATTGTGGAGCCAGTTAACCTCGTTACAATACACACAACACAGAGCCACAGATCTCAAATGTCTTTTCCAACCCAAACAAGACAATTTTGTGTTCTCTTCACTTTTTAATGTTATCAAAAAAAATCCCTTTAAAAACATAAAATAAATCTGAAATGCCAGATGCTTAAGTAAGGTGACTTTTGGCTAGATGAGATGAAAGAATTACCCGTTTCATACAGAGTAGGCAGACCAGACAAAGATAGAAACTACGTGGCTCCCCACAGATCCCTTTATATCTAGTCACAGATCATCTCACTGCTGTGCAGAGGATAATGAAAAGTACCAAAGGCACTCCCATATTGCTGGATCACCTCTCTTCTGCTCAAAACAGATAGGTAAGGACATAACTCTCCACAATGTTTCATATCTAAGCAGATCAACAGGTTACACAGCTTGCAAATAGCTAAGTGGGTTTTAAAAGAGCAGAACGTTCCTGATGTCATACCTAGGGAAGGCTGTTTATTCCACCACCAAAGTAATGAAGCCCAAACTAGTAAAAAACATTCTGGCTAGCAAAACAAGGTCTGTCTGCCAGCTCTAGATAGACCACCAAATTACCACTCATCTGCTCACAAAGTTTGGTTCCAACTACACCTCTGAATTGCTCATTCCTTGGGGACATCTGGTACAAGCAGCTTTCTGAAAGGTAGCCACATCTCTTACAAAGTCATGGAAATGCAACAGCTGCTGAATGGATGGATGGTCACCCAACACCCAGAAGTGGCATTCTGTTTCTCCCCCACCTCAGAAAACCTCACTTCTTCGTAAGCTCTGCACAAGCAGAGTTTGACTTTTTGTGGTAGTTGGGTTTCATGGAGGTTGGGCTGTTTGGTGGGGTTTTTTTGGGTTTGTTTTTTTGGGTTTTTTTTTTTTTTTTTTTGTGTTTGG
>VWYK01109381.1:1891-19632 GCA_013399775.1 Semnornis frantzii
TGCCTTCTGCCCTAAGCAGAAAGTTGCTCCTTTGTGTCCTATGCTTACCTAGTGAGCAAGCGGTATACTGACCACAAACCCTTCTCTTCAGTTTATATCGAGTTTAATTAATGTATATATATTAATATTTCCAGATCCTGTTATAACCTGTACATAGTTTCCTAATGTTGCAAGAACCTGTTAATATTATTATTAAATGGTGATCGGGGTGATGCAAGTTCTGAATATTTAATATTAATAAACTGTTAATATTTTTATATATCATCTCGCATTAATTAGTTTGCCCCATCCCTTTAGAGAACATTATAGAAAGATTTTTGCAGCAGCAGCAGGACCCTTCCAGAGGTATCTTCATGGAAACTGTAGTCATTTTAACACCAAGATAAATGAGCTTCAATGATTTCACTACACAAACAAATTCTGCACAAGTTTTTCATAGCGCAACTCTCGCCAGTCTGGCTTCACCTCCTACAAGAGGTTGAAAGAGCAGACAGAAACACTCTGCAGTCCATATCACCTCCAGAGTCCTTTCACAAACCGCATGGTCAGCAACTCCAAGATCCCACTTTGTGCATAATTAACATCAGTAGAGGTTAATTACAGCTACCCGTAAAGCTTCATTACGATCAAGCAGAGGGTAAAACTAATCCAAACGGTCTAATTATTTTTAAGATTGTATTACACGGCCAATGTGATAATCACTGTGATATTGTGATTATCACAATGTGAAAATAATGGAGTTTACAGCTTTTCTGAAGCTCGCTTCTGATCTATTTTGCAAGTATTGTGTGCAGGGAATTCTGTAAACCCCATCGTTAAATCAAGTGGATGGGCTGTAAATATTTCTCAGTACTAGGAGGAACACAAGCAGCTGCATAAACGATGCCAAGCAAGCACAGGTCAGTGCTGAAACTTGGTCATCTGCGAATAAAAATCATCAAAACTTGATTGTGATGATGCAGAACTTTTCACAATTAGATTTCTCCAAGTGTTTTAGCTGCCAAACACCTTTTCTCATTCTTCAACCAAAGCTAGAAGAGTTCAAGATTTCAGTGCTTAGTCCTGAGAAGGCTGAGAGGGGACCTTATCAATGTCTATAAATATCTGAGAGCTGGGTATCAAGATGAAGGTGCCAGGCTCTTTTCAGTGGTGCCCAGGGACAGGACAAGGAACAGTGGGTACAAGCTGGAACACAGAAGGTTCCACTTCAACACGAGGAGACACTTCTTTATGGTGAGGCTGACAGAGCAGTGGAACAGGCTGCCCAGAGAGACTGGGGAGTCTCCTTCTCAGGAAAACTTCAAAACTTGGCTGGATGCATTCCTGTGTGACCTGCCCTAGGTGAGCCTGCTCTGGCCAGGGGTTTGGACTCAATGATTTCTGAAGGTCCCTTCCAACTCCTAACATTCTGTGTTTCTCTCTGTCACAAATTTTGGCTCTCAATTTTCCAGCAAATGGAAAAATTAGGCAGTCCTCTGTGCTTCTGTTTAAATCCTCCTGAAACCCACTGTACACAGAGCAGGTAAATGTTACTATGGTAACCCATTAAAGCATCATCCAAATGAATTTGATAGTTTATCTCTTCACAGAGAATGGGGGGAAAAAAAGAGAGGATGAGAGAATTAAAGTATAAAATATAAAAAAGGAAGGAATCCTTTCTGCAAGTGATTGAGAGATGACTAGAATGGCCTCTTAGTGCTTGTAATTTTTTACGTGGTTTTAATTGTAATCTGAAATTTCAAATCAGTCTGTAGAATTACTTGGATTATCTAGATGCAGGCACACAAGGTACTGCGCCTAGGATTAACCACCAAAAGAAGCAATTCTCTCTTCTATAGAAAGAATATGGATCAGTGCTATGGACAGTGAGACTGAAGCACTCTCAGCAAGCCTGTGGATGACACTAAGCTGTGTGGTCCAGTCGGCATGCTGCAGGGAAGGGATGCCTAGCGGGACCTGGACAGAGGTGGGTTCAAGCCAACCTCATGATGTTCAACAAGGCCAAGTCCAAAGTTCTGCATTTGGGTCAGGGCAATCCCAAGCACAAATCCAGGCTGGGAGAGGAGTGCCTTTGACAGCAGTGCTGAGAGTGTCAGCTTATGAAAAACAAAGCATGAGCCAGCAATGGTTGCTGGCAGCCCAGAAAGCAGCTGTGTGCTGGGCTGCACTCAAAGCAGTGAGAGCAGCAGGACAGGGAGGGGATTCTGCCACTCTGCTCTGCTGAGACCTCACCTGGAGCACTGCATTCAGTTCTTTTTCCTGCAGCACAAGAATGATATCGAACTGCTGCAGCAGTAATCCAAGCTTTACTATAGTGATTTATTTGCTCTGAGGTGTTAGCACAGGGAGAAACCTGCACTGCCGAGTCATAGAATTTATTTCTCTCCCTGTCCTGGTGGCCACAAAGATGATCAGAGGGATGGAGAACATCCCATTTAGAAACACATTGAGAGAGTTGAGGCTCTTCAGCCTGGAAAAGAGAAGGTTCCAGGGAGACCTAAAAGTAACCTTCCAGTACCTGAACAGGGCCTACAAGAGCGCTGGGAAGAGACTTCTGACAAGGGCTTGTAGTGCTAGGATGAGAGGGAATGGATTGAAGCTTAAGGAGGGCAGATTTAGACTGTAGATTAGGAAGAAATTCTTGACAGTGAGAGCTGTGGATGCCCCCTCCCTGGAGGTGTTCATGGCCAGGGTGGTTGAAGCCTTGAGCAAGCTGCTTTAGTGGGAGGTGTCCGTGCCCATGACAAGAGGATTGGAACCGGATGATCTTTAAGGTCCTTTCCAACCCATACCATCCTATGAATCTATGACTGAAGTTTAAATCCTACTCTTCACCATAAATTACAGGCACAACAACTCTAAAAGACCATGTATAGTTCCTAGAACATATGGAAAAGGCTGAAACATGCTGGAACAGCTGGGAATTATCTTCTTATATTAAAATGGTGACATCGTGTATGTTTTCAAAATGAAGAAATTAGTCTGTCAGATTGTTCAAACACACTTAACTTTGAGCCCAAATAGTGTTGTCAAGTTATTGGAGCACAGAAAAGAGCACATTGTGGCTTCAAGCATGGATAATGTCAGTCATTTCAATGGGTCATAAAGGCTTGGCTTTGACATTGCCTTGGCTTAGGGCCCTAATGAGTGAGTTTGTGGTGGATGCAGCTCAGATAAGGACCAAAGCAGGTATTAAACCTTAGCTCACTTCTAAATGCTTTGAAGAACTTAAGGTCAAATACAGCATTTAAAATCTTAAGCACAGAGCCAGGGGAAACACAAGGTCAGACAAATAAGTAAATGGATGTGACCACATTTCCTTGCAAGGGTCACCCCAGAGCTTGAGGAGGCAGCTCCTGCCAAGGCTGCTGCAGGTACAGCTGGGGATGTGCCTGCCAGGACAGCCCAAACCCATTTGCTCAGGTAGGCTGATCAATGAAGCAAGGATTTAGATGGGGAAGAAGTGGAGCATGGAGCATGACAGACTCTGTAGAGCACTGGAGGCACATCAACCAAGGCAGATTTCTAGGAAGCCAGATGGACACATGTTACAGATGATACAGCACACAAGTCACAGCTCAACTACCAGCAGTTACTAACTTACCTAACTTGGAGGTAAGTAAACATCTGGCACCTGACTTCAACATCTCTAGCAAGTGATATTTATTTGGCTGGTTCTCTCTCCCATTTCCACATTCATGAATATTTACTGGTTTATATTATGTATTTTTGATAACATTACATTTTCTTTTAAATAGCTTTCCCTTAAAACACACAAGGCAAACCCTATGGGCACCGTGGTAATAAAATTAAAATTAATCTAAATAGAACTCAATTCTCTGAAATTTGGTTCCACTGCATTTAGCAGTATGAAATAAAATAAACCATGGCTTGCAATAAAAACAAACAACAACAACAACAAAAAGACGTCTAATAGAAATTGAAAAACAACTTAAATTTCCATCCAAAGGGGCTCAAACCCATTTCAGATGTGAAAATTTATCTTTTGTTTTCTTCATTAAATAGCAAATATTTAATAGGATGGTTTGTGGAATGATCAAAGTAATTTGAGATTAAAAAAAAACACAAAAACATAAAACCCACACGTGACCTGACACAAAGATCAAATTGTATCTGACTCTAAATGAGCAGTGTTTCTGTTTAAAATACTGTGTGATGGATCATGAAGTTAGGGGGAAAAAATCAACACATACAATTAAAAATGTCTGAAATTCTGTAAGGTTGCTGAACAAAAGTGATTTCTAGAATTAAGAGAACGCACCCAGGGTGTGAACCTGAAGGAAAGAAAACACATCAGATCACATATGCAAAATGACAGGGAGGTCACAGAAGTGGGTACCAGCAGTTTTAACATCTGATCATTTGGGACTTCTCAACAACCCATTCTACTTGGGTTTCAGGCCCTCTGCAAAAAAAAAAAAAAAATTGTCTTCTGTCTGTGTCAGAATATAGGCAGCTGTATTTTGGTGTAGAATGACAGGATCACAGTATTGGTTTAGGCTGGAAAATACCTGTAAGATCAAGTCCAATCATTAACGCAACACTGCCAAGTCCACTGCTAAATCATGTCCCTCACCACCACATTTACACAGTGTTTAAATCCCTCCACAGCTTTTAAAACCCTCTACTATCTTCCTGGCCAGCCTGTCCAATGACCTTACAACCCTTTAAGGGAAGAAATTGTTCCTAATGTTCAATCTAAACCCTCCCCGGTGCAACTTGAGGCCGCCTTCTCTTGTCCCGCCAATTGCTACTTGAGAGAAGAGAGTAACACCTACCTGGCTCCAACCTCCTTTCAGGGAGTTCTAGAGAGCAAGAAGGTCTCCCCTCAACCACATTCCCTCCAGACTCAACAATCTCAGTTCCCTCAGTTGCTCCCCACAGGACCTGGGCTCTAGACCCTTCTCCAGCTTCATTGCCCTTGTTCAGACCTGCTCCAGCACCTCACCTGTAGAGAGGGGCACAAAACTAAACCCAGGATCTGAGGTGCAGCCTCATTATGCCCCAAACAGATGTATTAGATACAGTTAGCAAATTTCTGGATAATGAGGCAGCAGGAGGGTGGGAAAACAGGAGATTTCAGGAAAGAGAAGGGGTAAGCTGCATTAAAAGCAGTTGCCAAAAGCATGGTTTCAGGGTTGTCACACAGGGGTGAATACATGGTGGTGGAAACCCATGGATTTTCTCATCGCGCAGCAGCAGGACCCCATCCAGAGGGAGTAGAGGTCCTCAGTTCCAAGTGAACAATTCCTGTGAGAAGGTCTGAAATGGTTCGTTTCAGTTTGAACTGTGTGAACTGTCTTCTCCCATCATAATGGTATTGTTTGCTGCTTCACCTCTCCTCTGTCCTAATTAAATTGGTACGAACGCCTCCCTGCTGATACTCTCATTAGATATCCCATCACCAGTGACTGGAAAGCATTTCACAACCCAGAGTCTGTGAAGGATAATAATGAGCATGGCCTTGGACCCTTAAAATGGATTCTACAGAGCTCGTTAAAAATATTTCTCTTCTGTGTAGATTTTTCATGGCCTTGTACAACCATTGATGAGTTTCCATGTCATAGCACTACCTGCCAACTGCAGCTGCTTCAAGCTTGAGCAAAAACTACTGACATTGTTCCCCTTGAATCCACAGAATTCTGGATCTGTTTCTCTCTGTTCTCACTGGAACAGGCTCCCCAGGGAGGTGGTTGAATTGCCATCCCTGAAGGTGTTTCAGAGAGGCAGTGATGTGCTGAGGGACATGGTTTAGCACCAGACTTGGTAGAGTTAGAGAATGGTTTGACTTGGTGATCCTAGAAAGCTTTTCCAACTGAAATGATTCTGTGATTTGTCATTTTTTTCTGCAAACAAAAGCCAACAATTTACTCCTCTTGAAAACAATACTGACCTTTCTTTGGATTTTCATCCAAGACATGGTTCCTTTATGAAGTTCTGTTGGAGGAAGAGTTATTAATTACCCTGAGGGGTATGCAGCATGCTTTTTGCAGATGAGCCTGGCCGTGGAGAGGAAGAAGCCTTCTGGTTTAGATAAATAGTAGCATGTTCCAGTAGGATGATTTAAATTATTTTTAATGATTTTTTTCTTCCACTTCTTTCAGCTGACAGCCACAGTGGTCTAGCCCATTACTAGACTGACTGCCTCCCAGCTCTCAAGCTGCCACAGGAGTTGGTGAAGGCCCCATCCCTAAAGACAACCAAGGTTTGACTTGATGTGATTCTGAGCAACTTTATCTAATTTGGAGATGTCCCTGCTGAATGCAGGGGGTTTAGACTGGATGACCCTTAAAGGCCCCTTCCAAAGCAATGCATTCTGTGATTCCATGATTCATAGAGCTCACAAGAACAAAAGTTCACCGTATTTAACTGCACAAAATGGAAATCTTAATTCCTAACTTTGGAGTTGCACCCCTCTCCCGAAT
Source organism: Semnornis frantzii (assembly GCA_013399775.1). Classification (NCBI taxonomy): domain Eukaryota; kingdom Metazoa; phylum Chordata; class Aves; order Piciformes; family Ramphastidae; genus Semnornis; species Semnornis frantzii. The sequence goes on from VWYK01109381.1 coordinate 8,338, forward strand.
TTCCTACATGCCCTCCACAGTAGGAGCCAAGTGACCTATGAACTGCTTATTTCTGTGAACTAAGCTTTTAGGATTCAGCAAACTAAACCTAGGAGAAAAATGATGAAACAGCACAGCTGTGCAGCTTTGCCCTGTGCCTCTGAACAGCCCCACAGGAGGTCACTGAGATCACAGCCTACAGCTTCAGCATCATCTCCCTTCATTTACATTTTCACTAATTTTCTCTCGTCTGTCTTGGTACTTATCACCATAATTGCCTTGCAATGAATTTTGACATCTACTGCGAAGGAGGGGAATATGGGCAGAGGAGGAGCTGCCACAAGCCTAAAATCTGAGGGGCTGCAGCTGTGAGATATTGCATGAAATGAGAGTGGAAACCATCAGGTTTGCAGCAGAGAACCTCAAGCCAGCAGGTGATTTATCCATCGGCTATTTTTGGGGGGCTACCACTGGGTTTCAGGATGTGCTTGTTTGTCATCCCACACTGCTGATAACAACCCACAGTTTGATGCATCCAGTACAGAATCATACCTCAGATTTGCTTGCTGGAAAAAGTTAAGGCCTGTGGTCCGTGACATCTTCCTGGGGAAAGAGTGATACAAACCTTTTATTAGGATTTAATTGGTAGCTGGATAGTTTAGGAGTAAAGAGCTGTTAAATAATTTTGATGGGAGATGTGTCAAAAGATGAATACATTGTCGAGTGAGCAACAGTGTGAATAAGTATTTTGGTTGCTCCAGTCTAGCCAGACACACTGTGTCTGAGTAATTTCTGAACCTGGGCTGTTAAATTGAGCTAGACTAGTTTCCAGACAAGAGCAAATCTATCCTCAGGGTTGTATGGCTAAAGACCTCAGCGCAGAGCTATGATCCTTGCTCCTTCTCTGTTTCCCTATTCTTTCAAATGCTGACATTTTATATTGGTTTTGTTGCTGTTGCTTTAATCCCCCAGACACCACTAGATTTAGAAAGTGGTAGAATAAATAAATTGCTGTACAAGGGTTTGCTTCATCATTACAGAGTAGGGTTCCAGCTCTCCAAGGCGTCACAGATGTGGGATAAAACTTTGCAGGACTTACTCAGGAGATGCCCTTCAAATATTTGCAGGACTTAGTCAGAAATAAAGTTTCTGTTTAATTCAAATTTTCTTAGACTGCTGGGAAAGTGATGATCTGGGCATATATTGAGGATCAAAAAAAGGGTGAAAGCATTCCATAATCCCTGCAAATCCAAACTGTGCTACAGACAAAATTAGTATACACAAAGAGAAGTCCTGTGAGTTCAGACTCAGTGGGACCAAAATTATTAAGCAGACTTGATCATATATCCTCCATGTAGAAAATACATCCCTAAACTTAAAAAGATTTTCATAATTATCATATAAATACGTTAGGTAGCATTTTATAGATTCATAGATGGGTTAGGTTGGAAGGACCTTAAAGATCATCCAGTTACTAACCCCATGCCATGGTTAGAGACATCTTCCACTAGACCAGGTCACTCAAGGCCTCATCCAACCTGGTCCCAAACACCTCCAGGGAGAGGGTATCCACTACCTCCCTGGGAAACCTGTTCAGTTTATCACCACCCTCACTGCAAACAATGTCTTTCTAATCTCCAGTCTAAATCTGCCCTCCTCAAGCTTCAATCCACTCCTCATCCTACCACTACAAGCCCTTGCAAAAAGTCTCTTCCTAGCTTTCTTGTAGGCCCCGTTCAGGTACTGGAAGGCTGCGCTAAGTTCTCTTATTTGAAGAGCTCACACTCACATTTACAGTTAAGAGTCTCATTTCAGTACTAAGACCAAAACTTTCTTTTTGCCTCAACACAACCGCAAGAAATATACATCATCTCGTTTACACCATACAATACTATTACCTAAAAAGTTTAGATCAGATGATCCCTGGGGTCTCTCCCAACCTGGCAGTCTGATTCTGTGATTCTATGAGCATAACTCTTGAACTTCACTTGTTATTTTTCATATATAAGTAAGATCACAAATTGACAGACTGCATTGGGTTGGAAGGGACCCTCAAAAGTCATCTTGGCCAACTCCCAGCACTCACCAGGTACACCTCCAACTACAGATGGATGCCCAGGGCCAAATCAAGTGCCCAGGGCCAAATCAGTCTTGAATGTTTCCAGGAACAGGGCCTCAAACACACCCCCAGGCAACCTGTTCCAGTATTTCACCACCCTCATTGTGAAGAACTTCCTCCTGATGTCCAACCTAAATCTTCCCTGCTCCAATTTCAAACCATTGTCCCTCATCCTGTCACCACAGGCCCTTCTAAACAGTTTCTGCCCAGTCTTCCTGTAGGTCCGCTTCATCAAATGTAGCTCTAAGGTCTCCCCAAAACCTTCTCTTCAGCAGGCTACACAGCCCCAATTCTTTCAGCCTGTCTTCACAGCAGATGTGCTCCAGCCCTCCAACCATTTTTGTGGCCCTACTCTAGACCCACTCCAGCAGTCCAAATAATCATGTATGACTGTTGTTCACCTAATGATACTAAAAAGCTGAAGGAGCTGTGCCTTTGCATTTGTCATTGTTACAGACAATGTTACAGACAAATCTATTTTAAAAAACCTCATGTTGTGAGGCATAAAAGTGAGAAAGAGATAGCCCCCACATTATTTTTTTCCACCTAAACCAACATGATATTGTTAGGTAAACACATAGACCTGGCCCTTGTAATTTAAAACTACTTATTAATATTGCTTTTAGTGGTTTTTTTTTGTTGTTGTCAGGTTTATTTTTAATATAATGGTATCATTAGTAAACTCAAATACTCAGTGAGCAGTGACTTCAATGCCTTTTCCTTGACAAAATTACTAGACCTAGCACCTAAGAACATAAGAATGAAAACATGCTTAGTCCTGATTTTTAAAGGTGTATATCCTTCAAATGCCTTGCAGTGTGTGACTTAAGCTCTGCTATTAGAAGTCACTTAGGTATTTAAGGGTCTGCATAGCTCAGACTTTCAGAAGGAGCTAAGGCACTAGCACAGGTACGTGATGGTCTAATATTTCCTTTATCACCGGAATGTAACTCTTTATGTTGTTGTAATATGTAAGACAGCATCCTGCTGGCATGCAAGACAATCTTTTCTTCCCTTTCTTTCCAGGACTGAAATTAATCCCTGAATTAGATACTGACAGAATTTATTTTGGGGCTTAAATCTGCTCACAGCCTTTGTTCATAGGAAAAGCAGCACACATTCAAGAGATGACTCTGAGCTAATAAAAAGAGAGAGATAAGGACCAAATCGGTAGAAACCAAATTTCAAAGGTAAAATTCCCTCTGCCTGAAAATCCTCTTTTCCTCTCCCCTTTTCCCTTGTACCCTTCCTGCTCTACTTTTGGCTCCAAACTCATTTCTTCACTCCGTTATTTTATGGACTTGATGAGAACCCGATAACCCCCGTTTGCTAAGGAGGCAGAAGAACTAATTGCTTTTTGCTCACTATCCTGGCTGACGGGTGAGAAGCTAAAACCCAATTTATCCAGTAATTGCTACGTTCATGAAAAACAGCATCAAAGCCTTGATGTGTTTTACTGTTGTCTCTTGGGAAGGCTCATGTCTAATTCTTATGCTGATATGGCTCATAATATAGTCCTCTGACTCTTCTATTTGCTCTTGCAATTACAAGGTTTCTTATTCCATTGTGCATATTCCTCTGAACTAAGATTAGCTTAACTGAGCTTCCTTTGAAAACTTGCCTACCCATCAAATGCATCAGGCCTAATGCATTCTGTAGCCACGCAAAATCAATGAACAGCACAATTTTCTGCTTCCTGCAATGATCAATAGGATTCACATAATGGGTGGAAAATTTTTAATCATGACAGCCCAGCATTCAGCAGGCATAAATCTTCCCTGCATTATAACCTTCCTGCTTCCCACTACTGCAAATTTGCAGGTATTGAATAATATTTATGTAGCAGATACATTATGAAAAGCAATGCAATTAGAACTTCACACTTCACTGACGATAGGTTGAGATCCCAGAGGCCTGTTCCTCAGACAATGTACTGGCTTCCACATTCCAAATGAAAAATCCTTTTTTTCTCTCCTGAAGCTACAGTTTTGAATGAAACTCTTCTTCCTTGGATCATAAATTCATAGGATGGTTTAGGTTGGTAGAGACCCTGAAGATCATTTAGTTCAAATCCCCTGAACATGGGCAAAGACAGCTTCCACTTGAGCAGCTTGCTCAAGGCCTTATCCAAACTGGCCTCAAACACTTCCAGGGAGGGGACGTCCACGACCTTCCTGGGCAACTTGTTCTAGTGGGTCCAGAGAACAGCAATAAAGCTGGTGAAGGGTCTGGAGAACAGGTCTGGTGAGGAGCAGCTGAGGGAACTGGGGTTGTTTAGCCTGGAGAAGAGGAGGCTAAGGGGAGACCTTCTGGCTCTCTACAACTCTCTGAAAGTAGGTTGGAGCCAGGTGCGGGCTAATCTCTTCCCAGTAATAAGTGACAGGACGAGCGGAAATGGACTCAAGTTGCACCAGGGGAGGTTTAGGTTGGACACAAGGAACAATTTCTTCCCCAAAAGGGGACCTGTCAAGACCTAGAACAGGCCACCCAGGGCAGTGGCAAAGTCTGTATCCCTGGTGATGTGGTCCCCAAGCCATGCAGATGTGGTTTAGTGGTGACCTGCTGGGTTAATGGTGGAGTTCAATGCTCTTATAGGTCTTTTCCAGCTTAAATGTTTCTATAATTGTATGATTCTTCTAACTGTACAAGGCTTTCACTATCTGACTATGGGTAAAATTTTGAAGAAGACATTGTGGAGGAGGTGATCCCTCAATTTTGAAATGGGAGTTTTGGAGTAGGTGTCTGCTTTTTTAAAATCTTGTATAGCACTCAGTGCTTTAAAAGTCATCCTAAGTAGTGAACATTAAGAAATGCCATCTTACTCTGAATTCATAACCACTGCGGAAATCAAGACTGAGTATCTGAGCTCTCGTCAGGCCAATCTGAGTGTCACCTTACTTTTTGGCTTTGTTTTAAGGAAAGCAGACCACCCTTCGGTGTATGGTTGGGGAAATGAACAAAACTGAGATGCTCAGTTCTTCCCTCCAACTCTAAAGTACGGCAGATCAGCACTGCAAAAGAGAATTTCAGAGTAATAAAAAAATCCAGACACGCTGTATCATTACTCAGTGAATTCTAATCAAAGTAACTCTTGCATCTTAAAATGTAATTAGTCATTAAAGTGATAGATTTGTAGGTTTGATCAGGTTGATCTTCCTTCCTTGCAAAACAATCTGTTCAATTACAGGTACTAAAAGTATTTCTGGAAACATTTGTTTCTAATTTGTCTTCCTTTTGCATTTTTCATACAACTGAGAATTTGCACTTGTGTTACTTGGGCTTTTTTAAAATGATCTTATTTCTAAGGGAGTTCTGCTGAGCAGGTGCTTTCTCATTGTCAATGGGGTTATACATATTTATACACTCTCATTCCCTACATTATTTTAACAGTGTGTCTTCTGCACTCTTCTTCCCCATATACCTAATACAACACACAGTATCAGAGCAAGCATGGCAAACCTTGGCGGAGAAACAACCATCCAGTGACAAACTTTGACAAGCACTGTTGAAGTGTTTACCTCATTATATTTTGTGCAAGAAACAGAAAAGGATTTGGCATAAGAAATTCAGCAGGAATTCAGAGATTAATAAAATGGTTTGAGTTGGAAGAGACCTGAAAGATCATCTAGTTCCAAGGGCCCTGCCATGGTCAGGGACACCATCCACTAGAGCAGCTTGCTCAAGCCTTTATTCAACCTGACCTTCAACACCTCCAGGGAAGGGGGCATCCACGACCTCCCTGGGCAACTTGTTCCAATGTCTCATCATCACCTTCACTGGAAAGAATTTCTTCCTAATCTCTAGTCTAAATCTGCCCTCCTCGAGCTCCAGTCCATTCCCCCTCCTCCTGTCGCTACAAGCCTTTGTCAAAAGTCCCTCCCCAGATCTCCCACAGCTCACTTCAGGCACGAGAAGGCTGCTCTAAGGTCTCTCTGGAACCTTCTCTTCTCCAAGCTGAGCAGCAGCCCCAGCTCCCTCAGCTTGTCCCCAGAGGGGAGATTCTCCAGCAATCTGATCGTCTTTGTGGCCCTCCTCTGAACATGGGTACTAACACTGTCATTGTACCTAAACTGTACATTCAGTTGTGTGTATTCCTCTATTGTTTACTGAGAGGAATTACAAAGGAAATCTTCTCTATAGAAGTATAAAGGAAGATTTAGGTGACTAGAAAATGATTCTTGACTAGCAGGTTGATGCTGTGTAATGGCACACCAGAGCCATTAGCTGGTATTTGAAGGTACAGAACTCAGGGTATGGCCTTAACTGGGAGAGGAAGGTCTGGGGTACAAAGGCTTAAAGGAATGAAACACAACTTTTGCAAGTTGCAGAGACATCACCCACCACCCCTCTGCCTGGCTAGGTACCTCACCACCAAATGAGAGCAAGCAAGCTACCTGTTGCAGTTGTATAAATCTTCACAGTCATGTTCTAGGAAAGGATTTAATTTTCATCACCTGTCATTATGTTATAATCACAACTCTATACATGATTTAGTGCAAAGGCTTTTTTGGGGTTTTTTTGTCCTTGACAGACTGTCATGAGAATATCTTTATGACTCCTTACGCTCTGTGAATCAGAATAATGATTCACTATGCCTCTGATCTCAGTGCAGGGCAGGTTTCACTGAGTATAAACAGACGTGCTAGCCAAATGTGAACTGCTGAAAACACAGGCTGGTAAATAACACTCCAAGAAGCCAAAGCATTGTGTCACTGCCCAAGTCTGACACTCATTTCTGCAATAAAAAAAGAGAAATTTACAGGGGATGGCACAGTTTTAGACTATTCTTGTAATAACCACTAAAATACAACTGGGAAAAGCAAAGTGTACTTGATAGGTGCTGCATTGCTGCACTACCACAACCATAAATACCTACACATTTACAGACATCTAGGAAGAAAGACAATTCTCTCCTCCCTCATATCTACACGAATTTTGTGAAGGAGAAAGCATTAACCTACAACTTGCAATGAAGAGACATAAAAGCAATCAGCACATATAGAAGATTACAGCACGAGTCCTTCAAATAACTACAGAGACCACAATGCTTGCTTATGATTATTCTTTAACATTAATATGGGAAAAAAGAGAAACTCAGCCAACATTTAGTGAAGGGTTATGCTCTTATTTCCCCATCTCTCAGCTGGAATTGGGAATGAGAAATGAAAAGCCTCAAAGCCTCTTTAATTAGAACACTGAATCACAACTTCACAACCTCAAGGTCCTTCCTTAAAGTAAATGCACTTCCTAGCCAATAGTCTATATTTGAAACTGGTAATTCAGTGCTAGCTATTGGCAGGTAGTACAGGGAAAAGAACTTGATTGTGCCTCCAGACAAGATACAGCTGAGGGTTACATGGCCTATGGAATCCATAAGGAACTAAACATGAAGGTTTTATAAACAATACAATAACAAAATATTTACAGATTCATACACAGAATGGTTTGGAAAGGACCTGAAAGATGATCTACTTCTAATCCCCTGCCGTGGGGTTAGACTTCCACTAGACTTTCTCAAGGCCTCATCCAACCTGATCTTGAACACCTCCAGGGAGGAGGCATTCACGATTTCCTTGGGCAACCTGTTCCAGTGTCTCACCACCCTCACTGCAAAGAATTTCTCCCTAATCTCCAGTCTAAATCTGCCTTCCTCAAGCTTCAATCCATTCCCTCTCATCCTGTCACTACAAGCCTTTGTAAAAAGTCCCTCCCCAGATCTCCTGTAGGTCTCTTCATGTACTGGAAGGCTGCTCTTCTGTTCTCCAGGCTGAAAAGCCCCAAGTCCCCCAGCTTGTCCCCACAGGGGAGGTTCTGCAGCCTTCTGATCATCTTCATGGCTCTCCTGTACACTCTATTGACTGCTTGCCAAGAGGCATCATTCGGCAGGTTGGATGAGGCCTTGAGTGACCTGTACTAGTGGGAGGTGTCCCTGCCTATGGTAGGGGGTTGGAACTAGATGATCCTTGAGGACCCTTCCAACCTTATCATTCTATGATTCTATGATGTGATACATCCTTCTTTCTTTATTCCCCTGTATTTGATCTGGGTTTCTGTTTTGATTACTCCGCAACACAGCATCACAATTCTCTTCTGAAGATCTGCATGAAGAGACAATCCCAACAGATGTACAGAGCAGTAATTCAGCATTGTAAGCATACCCCCTTTCCCCTAAGCCATCACACACCACAGGGTAACATCACTCAATTTCTCTTCACATAAGACATTCTACACAGACGCGCCTCAGAAAAGAAATTCACCTATCCAAGTATGTTAAAAACAAATAAAGTCACAGTTTATTACCAAATTAGAAGCTCATCCAGTTCTAACTACGAGAAATGACATTATAGAGATGTCATGTAATGAATTCTCCTCTATACCATGATAGATGAAACAGGTCCCTCACTGGTCATACTCCTCAACAAAACTGACATCAAGGAGATGACAAAGGTTAAGAAACATATAAATTACAAACTTAACTGTTATCAGCATTAATACAAAAGGTGCAAAATGCCATTCTATTAGCAGTCAGCCAGAATTCCCACTTAGCTTAAATCCCTGGCCCCTCCCAGGCAGGACACACTGGTTCAAACGTTCTTTATCTGCCTCTCAACTCTTGTATTCTTCAAAAGCATTAACACAAGAGACATAACATGTTTGTTATCTGTGAGAAAATGTCTTTTAGCATCTACAGTTGCTGAACAACAATGAATTAGATTCTTTTTATTAAATTAAGGTTGCTCAGCAGAAAGAAATTCCTGCCACAGCCCTTGTTTCTCTTTGGAGGTCAGAGAACGAGGCAGCTCCCCTCTCCACAGCTTCCTGCTCTGGTGAACACTTGTTCCTCGCTCACCTAATCCTTGCTTTTAGTCACTCTCCTATTGCCTGTTTGTTTTTCTCCCAAAGCTCCTCCTCGCACTCAGGAGAACTTTATGCATGAGAAATTAAATATCCATGATATTAACAAAAAGAAATAGAGATGTCTGCCAGCATAAAAATCCTCTTGACCACTCTTTGCAGCTGTTTGAGCTGGTGTCATGGTCAGTCACTTTTTGATGTCATTAAATGGTTGACCCTTCTTGTTCTTAGAAATTTTGCAAATGAAGAACTGTAGATGGGCTCAAGGTGCTGAAAGAAATGTGTTGCCAGTGACAGGAGTTTCCTACAATAAAATAAAATCACAGAATTGTAGAATTATAGAATGCACAAGTTGGAAAGGACCTTTAAAGGTCATCTAGTCCAACACCCCTGCAGCAAGCGGGGACAAAACAGATAAGAAAGAGGCAAGATTAATACAATTTAAATTAAAGGTCTTAATGTCTGCTAGTTGTCAGTATTAGATATGGTACTAAGTACTAATAGAACTCGCAAAGCCCTTTGTAGCAATGTCTAATTTCAGCTGTCCATTCTGCTACTACTTAGCTTTCCAAATTATTCATGCAGACATGAACACACACAAATACACACACACAGACATATATGCAGTTGCTTGGGCTACAAACAGTTTCAAACTGATAATTGCTTGTCTCAGAGGTATGATTCGGGTTGGAAGGGACCTTGAAGATCATCTAGTTCTAGCCCTCCTGCCAAGGGCAGGGACATCTTTCACCAGACCAGTTTGCTCAAGGTCTCATCCAGCCTAGCCTTGAACAACCCCAGGGAAGGGTCTCCAGTAGAATTAACATAAACCTGGAATCCTATTAGTTTGTTTTGGCAGTTCACCCTCACCCTGTTCTCAACACTGATGGTTTGAACTCTCTAGAAGAACATTAAACCCCCTTTTTTCCAGCCAAGCCCATGACGTGGTGTGCAAGAACCTTCTGAGTTGAGCTACAGTGGGAGTACTTCAAGAGAGACAAGGATCTACTGCGCAGAGTCCAGTGGAGAACTACAAGGATGATGAAAGGTCGTCAACATCTCTGCTATGAAGAAAGACTGAGAGACCTGATGCTGTTTAATCTGAAGAAGAGAGGGCTAAGGGAAGACCTCATGAGNTCTGCTATGAAGAAAGACTGAGAGACCTGATGCTGTTTAATCTGAAGAAGAGAGGGCTAAGGGAAGACCTCATGAGTGTCTAAATGTATCTGAGAGGTGGGTGTTAAGATGAAGTTGCCAGGCTCTTTTTGGTGGTGCCCAGTACTAGGGCAAGTAACAAGGGATATAAGCTGGAACACAGTAAGTTTCATCTCAGCTGAGGAAAAACTTCCTGTTTAATTTGTTCTTTAAGTTTTGTAATTTCACCTTAACATCATGGGGGGAAAAAAATTGTAATTGCACCACTATTTCAGAAAAGGCAAGAATATTATGTTAAAATATACTGCTGGCATCATTTCTTGTCTCCATGCTCAAAGTAATAAAATGTTTCACCCTCTTTATGTTGCACATTAATTGAGGTTCCATCAGAGCTGGGGAGCCACAGTCTAGACAATATAAAACACTGCACAGAAATGACAGTGCCTGCTGAAAAGGGTTTATGTTCTGGTAGTCCTTTTTTGTCATTATAACTAATTATGGAGGACCAAATAAGCCTGCAATATTAACTCGGCACTCAGGGGTTCCTAGAAATGGATGCTCCCTGGGATGCTGTGGATATTAGACAACGCGGTTTCACTGCTGCGCTGTCAGCAGGGACAGGTGATCCATTAAGTGCTGTCAGGAAGAGAGAAGGAAGGGGAAAAGAAGAGCGGGGCTTTGGCGATAGAGCTTGGTTCTCACTGCCACTTCCCACTGCTCTTTCATTTTTACTATTGTTCATTCACAGACTGCATCAGTTGGACGGGACCCTCAAAGGATATCTCGGCCAATCCCCCTGCACTCAGTAGGGACACCTCCAACTACATCAGGCTGCCCAGGGCCACATGCAGTCTGATTCTGAATGTCTCAAAGGACAGAGGCTCAACCACATCCATGGGCAACCTGTTCCAGTATTTCACCACCCTCATTGTGAAGAACTTCTTCCTTATGTCCAGACTAAATCTCTCCTGCTCCAGTTTCAAACCATTGCCCCTCATCCTATCACTACAAGCCCTTCTAAACAATCCTTCCCCAGCCTTCCTGTAGGTCCACTTTGGATACTCAAATGAAGCTCTACAGTCTCCCTGAAGCCTTCTCTCCTTCAGGATGAACAGCCCCATCTCTTTCCTATGTAATAAGGGTTACGAAGATAATTAGGGAATGAGAACACCTCTCTTATGAAGAAA
>VWYK01109382.1:0-13891 GCA_013399775.1 Semnornis frantzii
TGGGTGCAGTTTGCTCGCTGCCAGCAGCCCAACGCTCACCGCCGAGCTTTGCCAGCCTGCGTGTCGGGCGCTGTCGCGAAGGAGCTGCTTTGATCATGGTTAATTAGCGCTCCTGGGCTGACAGCCCCCACGGGAGTGAGCTCTGCGGCACCCAGCACCCCCTCGGCGCTGCTGCAGCCCCTCACCACCCCAGCCCCTGCTTCTCCCCCATCCCAAGGGCTGCAGCACCGTGCCGCGGGGCTTACCCACAGCCCAGTGCCCCCTTCCCAGCGGCGGGCAGGCCACCAGGGCACGGCAGAGAGGGGCATGGCCGCCCTGACCCCCAAGGGGGCAATCATGGCCTTCCCAACGCTGCCTCCTGCTCGATGCTCTTTTTATCCCCCTCCAACTGCAAAGGCACTGCCAGGACCCCAAGTTTCCCTCAGAACATCTCCATTCAGCTGAACAGCAGCGAAAGCAGCGAACGCCCACGGCCTGCTTCTCACTCCTGTTTATCTCCAAAGCTTTAGCTTGCTTTTGGGTTTGTTTTTTTGGGGTTTTTTGTTGTTGTTTTTGTTCTCCTTTTTCCTTTGCTGCTTTTTTTTTTTTCTTCTTTGTTTTTTGTTTTTTTTGTTTTTTTTTTCCCCCTGCCTTTAATCTGGAGGAGTTTTTGCAGCTCAGAATGAAACCCAAGCAGGATGATGGATGCCAGGCTAGAGGTGGCCTCTGGTTTAGCTCTGCTCTGGGTGATCCATGCCAAGGTGAAGAGGGCCTGGCCAGTGGGAGGTTGTGATTTGTCTGGTAGTGGGGGGGAAGCCAGGTGGCAGGGACAGTAATGGGTTTCCCAGGCAGCTGATGTTTTGTTTTGCTTTCCTGGTTTGTTTCTTCTTCTATTTTTTTTTTTCTGTTTCATATTTCAGATGCTTTGGAGAAAAAAAAAAAAAACAAACCAAAAAAAACCAGCCCCAGAGCATCATCTGGGAGGAGAGTTCAGAGCTGTGAACTTCCCATCTAGGAACCTATAGGGTAAACCCATGAAGTGCTGGGGAAGGCCTGACCTCAGGTCCCCATCATGGGGGATGCACCCAGCTGCAGAGGGTATGTGGTGGGGACAGGATCAGGCCCTGCCATGCCCCTTTGCCACTCCCATCCCAGGGTTAGCTTCACTTTATTAGCAGGGGAGCAGACCTGGGAGGCTCAGCACGTGCATGGAATCCCAGACTGGTTTGGGTGGGAAAGGACCTTTCAAGCTCATCCAGTCCAGCCCCCCCCCTCCTGCAGCCAGCAGCTAGAGCAGGGTGCTCAGAGCCCCAACCAACCTGACCTGCAATGGTGCCAGGCATGGGGCATCTCCCACCTCTCTGGGCAACCTGGGACAGGCTCTCAGCACCCTCATGTCTCAATAGAAGAAGTTTCTTCTTGTTTCTAGTGCACATCTCCCTCTTTTAGTTTCAAACCACCTCCACCCCACTCCTTGTCCTGTCACAACAGGCCCTCCTCAGGTCTGTCCCCAGCTTTTATTATTGGCCCTTTGAAGCATTAAAAAGCCACCAGAAGAGCTCCCTGGGGCCTTCTATTCTCCAGGCTGAACAATTCCCAACTCCCTCAGCCTGGCCTCACAGCAGAGGGCTTCCAGCCCTGCCAGCATTGCTGTGTCCCCTGGGAGAAGGCTTTCCTCCACTGGGAGGGTGGCAGTATCATTTAACAGCAAGGATAGATGGGTGGGTTTAAAGGCACCCTGGGGTGGGTGACTGTTACCTTAGTCCTCTCTCTGACAGTCCCTGCTGAGCCAGGAGAGACCCCCAGCAGCTCAGCTCTGTGCCCCAGGACCCCCTCTCTCCCTGTGCTGCCTGGTGCAGCTCAGGTTATAGTTGATTAATCTGTACACAGGTTTATATTTGGCTCCCAGCAGGTCTGCAGCCCTGTTTGCAGGGAGCTTTGAGTACCAATCTCACCTTGGAGAAGGAGAAAGTCTGCAGAGAGTCCTGGAGAGGAGACACCCAGGGCTGAGGAACAGTTTTGAGGATGGCTTTGGGGACAGGCAGAGCTGCATCTCAGGCTCAGTGCTTTGCAAGGAGGCTGTGAGGGTCCCCACTTGTAGGAAGCATGACGTTAGATTTTCCCCATGCAGGAGCCTCAGTCAATGGGCTGGAATGAACCTGTTCCCTCCTGCTGTTTGTTCAGGAGAGCTGGGAGGCTTCAGAGAGGAGCCAGGCATTCATAGGGCCTTTGAAAACCTGAATTGAAGGCTCTGAGTGAGGAAATGCTGCATTTTTTCCTTCTGCTCCTTGGACAGCTGCAGCCAGCACCTGGCAGCCTTCAGAGCTACCTTGGTGGAGAGAAAAGGAGCAGCTGGGTTTGGGTAGGACCTCTGCTCAGACTCAAAACACAGAGCAGTCACCACCAGCAAATGTCCTGGAGCTTCCTGTGCCCCTGTCCCACTCTAAGGTCCAGCAAGGGGCAGGGAGCTGCTGTCACATCCCAGCAGGGATGGCTGAGAACTGGAGCTCTGGGTTTGGACAGCTACCCCCCTGGGGAGCAGGAGCAGATTCTGTGCCAGGCTGCAGCAGACTTGGAGTATGGTGGTGCCAAAGCTGGGGCTGGGAAAGTGTCAGCACCTTGCCAGGTTTGGTCCTGACAACACAAGCAGAACCCAGACAGCTGTGGGCAAACATCTGCATCACAGGTGACAAACCACAACAGCAACAGCAGCAGCAGCACAGCCTGTGACACCTGACAGGACCAGGACCAGGGATCTGTGCAAGCTGGCAGCTCCCTCTCTGTCCTCTCCAGTGGCTTTGCACTTGGCTAATCTTGTGCAGACTGCTCTCCTGGCCCCTCTGCAAAACCCAGAGGCTCCTCAAGGTATTTCTACTGCGTGCTCACAACCAGCCTCTGTCAGCCATGGAGATGTTAGCAGGGACACAGCCAGGGACAGGCAAGGGAGTGGAGGGAGGAGGAAACGCTTCATAGTTTCCAGCTCTGTTCCAAATTAAGCTCTTAACCTTTTCAAACATGTTTTACAGTGCTTGTAATAAGCTCTGACCCTCTTTCTGCTGAGACATCCTCTCCCAGCACAGCCCAAGGCAGCAGCCATGCTGCACTGGGAGGAACACCAGGGCCCAGAGACAGAGATTTAGGAAATGCAGAGCCTTGGGTTTGCAGGGAGTGGGATGAGAGCAAACACACTGAGACCTCTGGGGACCCAGAGCCACGTCTGTGGGGCTGGGAGCTGTGGGACAGGCTGCAGAGACATTCCTAGCTATGGGTGGGTCCACCCCATAATAACCCACAGACCCCAAGAGATGAAGGAGTTATTAGAGGAGGCTCCAGAGCCCCAAAGGCAGCCTGTAATTATGGTGGGATGGGGCAAAGCCCTCCCCAGCCAAATCAGTGCTTCCCAGTGCTGGTGGCCATGCCAAGCCAAGAGGCAAGGCCAAAGGGGGCAATTTGGGGTTTGCTCCCCCTCTCCCAAGCCCCTTCCAAGAGATCTGAAGGCAAATTGGAGCTGCTTGTGGCCACTGCACGGCCTGACCCCACTCATGACTGGACCACAATGGGATGGATGGGCAAGGACAGAGGCACAGGAGCTGCTCTGTGCAGTGCAGATGTGGCTGTCACTCAAGGGTGGCACTAGGTCCACACAGCATGGCCAGGGCAGAGCACAGAGCAGTGGCAAGAGGACATGAGTGGGAGCTGGGAGCTGTCAATCCACTTACTTTTGGTGGCAAGGGAACCCTCTGGTGCAGGAGCATGGAGCAGCTGGGACGTGGCTGCAGCCGGGCACTGATTTCACCATCCTGGTGCCCTACAGGAAGGAGAGGAAGGGAGCAGACAGCAGGTGAGGATTCCTCATTTGGGTAGGACATTGGGAAGGATTTCTTAGCTGGAGGAGTGGTCAGGGATTGGCACAGGCTGCCCAGGGAGGTGGAGGAGTCCCCATCCCTGGAGCTGCTCAAGAAACCTACGGCCATGGTTTGATGGCTGTGCTGGGGTTGGGTTGGTGGTTGGATTGGGTGATCTCAGAGACCTTTTCCAAGCAAACCAATCCCATGATTCTATGATTCCCTGCTGGTATCCCACTCCCAGCCAGAGAAAGCCTGGGCTGAGGCCTCACAGTTTGCTGCATGTAAGGGAAGCTCTGAAGCATGTCCCACAGAGATGGAGTGACCCCAGGAGCGTGGGATGGAGTGACAGTGAGAGCATCACCCTGGGACAGCCCCAGCCAGAGTGTACAGCAGAGCCCTGGGGCTCACCCAGCAGAGCTGCTGCCTCCAGATTGCCTCAAATCCAGGTTCAGGAATGTTGTTTGGGCTGAAAAATGGATCACCAAAAAAAGAAAAAAAGTGGAAAAGGAGGCCAGGGGCAGAAGGGAGGTCAAGGGAGGGTTTGCCCTGCCCTTCCACCCTGACATTTGTGTTTCTGGAAAGAAGGCTGCAGCTGCCCAGTGCAGGGGTTTGCCAGCTGTTGAGCACATTCCCTCCACCCAGTTCAGCCAAGGCTGAGTCCAAAGGGACCTGCTAATCCCTGCTCCTCTCACCAACTCCCTGCACCCCCAGGGATTCCACCCCTTAGCTGCCAGGTCCTGAACTTGGGTCATGACAACCCCCTGCAATGCTGCTGGCTTGGGGCACAGTGGCTGGAAGCTGCCCAGCTGAGAAGGATCTGAGGGTATTGGTCAGCAGCCAACTGAAGATGAGCCAGGGTGTGCCCAGAAGGGCACCATCAGCCAGGCTGGGATCAGCAGTAGTGGGGCCAGCAGGACCAGAGAGGTGACTGCTCCCCTGTACTCAGCACTGGTGAGGCCACACCTGCAGGACTGAGTTCAGTTTTGGGTTCCTCACTCCAAAAGGGCTGGAGCAGGTCCAGGCAATGAAGCTGGGGAAGGGTCTGGAGGACAGGGCTGGGGAGGAGCAGCTGAGGGAGCTGGGGGTGTGCAGCCTGGAGAAGAGGAAGCTGAGGGGAAACCTTTACCCTTCAAAGATCTGCCTTTAAAGACAAGGTCTAGGAGGGGCCCTGAAGGAGCTGCCAGGGCATGGCATGGTGAGGCTGCTACACCATCACTGTGAGCCCACAGGACTGGTAACCCCCTCCAGGACAGGGAGGGCTGTGGAAATTAAAGAAATTAGTGTGTGTGGAAGGACAGAGCAACCAACAGCCCCAGCAGAGCTGAAAACTTCTTAGAAATGTGAAGGAGGCAGAAACATTTCCAGGAGTGAAAAGGGAAGCTCCGAGGCAGCCTCACTTCTGGCACTGGATGCTTTTGGATGCCCATGGGAGGGTTGGTAGCACTCCCACAGAGAACCACAGAATGGTTTAGTTGGAAGGGACCTCAAAGGTCATCCAGCTCCAACCCCCTGTCACAGGCAGGGACACCTCCCACCAGCACAGGTTGCTCAAGGCCTCATCCAACCTGACCTTGAACACCTCCAGGGAGGGAGCAGCCACAACCTCCCTGGGCAACCTGTGCCAGTGCCTCACCTCCCTCACTGCAAAGAATTTCTTCATCATCTCCACTCACAATCTGCCCTCCTCAAGCTTCAATCCATTCCCCCTCATCCCATCCCTTGTCAAAAGTCCCTCCCCAGCTCTCCTGCAACCCCCTTCAGCTACTGGGAGGTTGCTCTAAGGTCTCCCTGCAGCCTTCTCTTCTCCAGATTGAAGAGCCCCAACTCTCCCAGCCTGTCCCCATAGAGGAGATGCTCCTTCCTGCAGGCAGAACAAGCTTCAGCCTTAGCAGGAGCATCAGAACTTTTGGTTCTTTGTTCCACTGTGAAGCACTTTGGTCCTTGTGCCAAAAGCATCCTGAGAAACCCTCATCCACCCGTGGAGAAGACGACAGTGCCGGCTCCGAGAGCAGGACGTGCAGATGAAGGGCAAGCTGGGGCCAGATTCAGTGGTTTCAAACACAAAGCTCCAGAGTATTTGATCAAAACAGTTGGAGGGAGCCCAACCAAAACAGACACTGTGCACATCACTTTGGGTTAGAGAACCCAAGCAAACCAAAGCCAGCATCTGCCTGGCCCTAATGAGGTGCAGGCTGCAGCCGCTGGAGTAACTGCTCCAGAGGAGATTACCCAGGGGTAGGGATCATTGCCCTGGAGCAAGCAGAACTCGGTGTTCCCAGTTCCTGTCACCAGTTCAGGGCTTGCTTTGAACTGTCAGAAGGGTTTAGATGTTGAAAATGTTTCATAGCATCACAGAATCATTTTGGTTGACGAGGTCCTTTCAGCTCATGCAGCCCAACCTCGGCCAAGGCTGGGGCTAAACCATGGCCCTCAGCACCACAGCTCTGCAGCTTTGAAAGCCCTCCAGGGATGAGGACTCCACCACTGCCCTGGGCAGCCTGGGCCAGGCCTTGACAACTTTATGGGGAAGAAATTGTTCCTCATGGCCAATCTGAACCTTGGTGCAAGCAAGCAAGCCCTGGTGACTGTGGGGAATGTATGAATGGAGCTGAAGCACGAGGCTGGTTTCTGATTTCCCCTGGGAAAGGGGAATGTGGCCACGGGGAATGGCAACATTCAGAGCCAGCTCATGCAGTGAGGGCTCCTCAGCATCTCCTGTGGGACCACCAACCCCCAGCAGCCACAGTGGGTGCCTGAGTCCAGTGGGTGCTGCAAGAGAGCTTCCCCCAAAGGGTGCAGGTCCTGGGTGAGGACAACCTCAAGCTTCCAGCTGGTGCAGAGATCTCACTTCTTACCTAACCTAGCTGGGGACAAGTTTCCAGAGAAGCATCCAAGCCCTGCAGAAGCCTCTGAAGTGCTGGCCACCAGGACACCCCGAGCTGCCAGAGCTGTGACATTGGTTAGCACCACCTGGGCACCCAGCAGCAGGTGTTACTGACTGCCACCACCTTCCCCACCAGCTTCCCTGGCACACAGCTCTCTGGCAGCAGCAACAGCTCCCTCCAAGCAAGGTCACTCTCCACATTATAGAATCATACAATCAGTCAGGGTTGGAAGAGACCACAAGGATCAGCCAGTTCCAACCCCCCTGCCATGCCCAGGGACACCTCACACCAGATCAGGCTGCCCACAGCCTCATCCAGCCTGGCCTTAAACACCTCCAGGGATGAGGCTTCCACCACCTCCCTGGGCAACCCCTGCCAGGCTCTCACCACCCTCATGATGAAGAACTTCTTCCTAACATTCACTCTGAATCTCCCCATTTCCAGCTTGGTTCCATTCCCCCCACTCCTATCACCACCTGACAGCCTAAAAAGTCCCTCCTCAGCTTTTCTGTAGCCCCCTTCAGATACTGCAAGGCCACAAGAAGGTCACCTCTGAGTCTTCTCCTCTCCAGACTGCACAGCCCCAACTCCCTCAGTCTCTCCTCACAGCAGAGCAGCTCCAGCCCTCTGCTCATCCTTGTGGCCCTTCTCTGGACCCCTTCCAGCACATCCACATCCCTCTTGTCCCAGCAGCTCCAGAACTGGATGCAGTACTCCAGGTGAGGTCTCACCAGTGCAGAGCAGAGGTCAACCCAAAGCCCTGAACCACCTCCTCACCTACAGTGAGAGCCCTTCTCCAGCCACCCAAGACTGCTGCTGTGGCAGCACTGAGAGGGCAAGGGCAGATGCTACCAGCCCAAGGAGCTCCCTACCCCACTCTAGAAGGGTTTCACCTCCTTGTGGGCAACACAACTCCCCTCAGATTGCACTCTGAGTCAAAGCTCTCTCTGAATTCTCTGTCCCAGCAGATCCCAGCTCCGTGCTGCTGTGCTTTCCAGGCACACTCTTCCTGCCCAGCTAGAAAGGCTTCCTGGCAGAGTCCCCACTGTACAGCGTGTCCCTCGGCAGCCAACCCCCACCCCACCTCCTCCTCCTCCTCCTCCCTACAACCAGGACCTTCGGCACGGTGAAGATCTCTGTAAGGCTCCCCAGGGGCAGAGGATGTTTTGGCTGGGAAATTCCAGTAGAAAGCAAGGAGCAAACAAGCCCAGAGGGAGTCTGGCACCTGCTGAGCTT
Source organism: Semnornis frantzii (assembly GCA_013399775.1). Lineage (NCBI taxonomy): Eukaryota > Metazoa > Chordata > Aves > Piciformes > Ramphastidae > Semnornis > Semnornis frantzii. Next base: position 7,949 of record VWYK01109382.1, read on the forward strand.
CTCTTAAGTAGTTGCAGGCTCCCGGGAGGACCTGGGCGTGCTGCTGGAGCTGGGCATGGGATGGTGATGAGCAGTCAGGGCTCCTCCTTTCCTTTCCTCGCTGGAGGAAATGCTTTGAGAGCCCTGGAAGAGCTGTTTCCAAAGCTGAAGGGCACAGAGAGCCAAGATGGGGATTTGGTGAAGCTGTGGCAGTGCCATCAGCACCCACCCAGCTTTGCAGGACTCCTCCAAGATGCAGCTGAGCCTTGTGTTAGGGAGAGCTGCAAACTCTGAGCTCTCTACCCTCTCGTGGGGTGCCCTCAGCAGCTGGTCCCCTGCCCCATTCCCTCCTGCACTCATCCCTGGGTTAGTCTTGGGGTGGTGTGGACCCCTCTTCCAGGGCAGGTGGGCACAGCCTGCAGAAATGCCAGCTTGGCATCTCTCTCCTACCAAGCCAAAGACAAATTCCTGCTGTCACACAGTGGCCCTTTGCTAGGCAATTTATTTACCTTGGATGCTGCAGCCTTGTCGTTCATGGAAATGTTTATCCCAAATATTTAAGAGCAGAACTGCATAAACTGAGGCTTCCTGGGGCAGGAGGAGCCCATGCTGCACTCAGAGCAGGCACTAATGCCTCTTCCTTGGGTACTGCAAAAAGTTGAAGACACTTTCTTGTGTCTTCCTAAGCATCACATCCCCAGAAGCCCCAAATCAGAGACTTTTTTATCTGGCCAGAGGCCTCCTGGTTGCTTCCTGATGAGAAACGCAGGAGACCTGACAACAGCCCTTTGAAAAACAACATCCCCAATTCCACTAAGTCGTTAAACAGAGAAAGCCTGAAAAGTGCCAACACTCCTAGGAGAAAAGAGTGGAGAGGGAGAGAGAGAGAGAGAGAGAGAGAGAGAGAGAGAGGGGGGGGGAAAGAGAGTCTGTTCCTCTCTTTATACAGGGGAGCCAGACAGNGGGGAAGGAAAGAAAAAACAGGTTATTTATAACGCCAGGCAGCCTTAGGGTCGCTTCAGTCTCTCCTGCAAACTGGCTGCTGCTGGGAGGTCACTCCCCAAAAAACCTGCCCAGCCTGTGACCTGCAAGCACAACATCTGAGCTGGGCTCTAGGGCGGGCAGCAGCCCTTGCAGATCAGGAGACACAACTCCCATGCTGCTTGGCACCCGGGAGAGCCCAGCGACCAGCAGCGAGGCTTTGCACAGGAGGCTCTCAGCCTGGTAAGTCCTTCTCTCTAGTTATTAGCATTGGGGCTTTTATTATTATTTGCATTTTTAGGGTTGTCTTGTTTTTGCTTTTCCCCTTTGAAGCCTGATTTCCATCCCCTTGACTCGCCAGGCGGGCGGCTGCCACGCCAAGCACATGCCAGCGACACGGGTGGCACAGCTCAGGTGCCAGCACTCCTGAGCTGCCGTGGTGGGGAAGCCCTCTCCTGCTAGCTATGTATCTTGCCCCTCTGGCAGCTTCTTGTAGCTCTGGCAGTGCCTGCTGGCTGCCCATCCCAGCTCTTCCAGCCTGGGACAAGCTGGTTTCACACCTGGCACAGCAGCGATGGCCTGAGCCCATGGCTGACCACAGCCCCTTGCTCCAAAACCTGCTCTCTCTCCAGGTGAGGAGCTAAGTCCAGCAGCCCAGCAGCCTCTGGGCACAGGAGAGTGGGGAGCAGAGATGACACAGATCTCATGGCTGATGCACTCAGCTCATATCCCACCCCAAAACTGGGGCTGAAACCCACTGGGCAGGGGGGAGAAGCAACCTTTGAATGAAGCAGGGAGCAGTAGTGTCTGCTGAGGACTGGCTCTGGAGTTACCAGGATGTCAAATGGGGCACTGGTAGAGGTGGAGGGACTCCATGGATCTGTCCTGCCCTGCACTGCACAGAGGGGCCCCTTGGGAAGGGGCTGCCAAGCAGCTCTGCTTGGGTGGAGAAGCCCCTGAGCAGAGCAGGGCGGCTCTGGTATGTCAGCAGGCAGAGTGCCCTGGAGCAGGAGGAGGAGGAGAAACTCTTCTGTGGCTGCCAAGCTCCCCTGTGGCATGCAGCATCCCACATGGCCACGTCTCCTCTGCCCCTCAGCTTCAGGAGCATGCAGAGGGAGGCAGGAGGGAGAGGAGGAGAAAGTGAGGGAGCCATGGTTGGACTTGATGATCTTCAAGGTCTCTTCCAACCCAAACGGCTCCAGGATCCTACCCTGCCTGTCGCTGCCTCAATCCCTCTTTTCTTCCAGCACAAGCAGCCTGCCAGGGTGCCTCGGTGGCAGGGCAGCTGCTGCCCAGCAGCAAACTGTGCCCTCTTTGTCTGCCAGGCAAGATCCCCTCTGACCTCTGGGGTGGGGACACAGTAAGGTTCCATCAGGTGACCCCACAGCAAGGAGGTGCCACTGGCCCATGCCTGCAGCTTGCCCACGCTGCTGGAGAGGAGCTGGCAGTGACGTGCCAGCAGCCCCACAGCTCTCTGCTCCCAGCCACGTAGAGAGCAGCCAGCAGGCAGGAGCAGTTCCTCTCCCCCTCCAAAAAGCACAGCCCCACGTATTTCCTGGAGGCATTTCAAGCTGCCTAGCTCCAGGCCACTCTGCAACCTCCTTTAGCCCTGAGATGAGGAGTCAGGATGGAGCTGGAGTCCTCCTGCCACCAGCACCATGCTGTGCCATGGTGGAAGCACAGGGTGGCTGTGAAGCCCATGTCAAGCCAAGAGGCTCTGAGATGGCTTTGCCTTGCTCAAGCCCTCAGCCCAGCCCTCTGGAGTCAGCTGAATTTCACAAGCAGAGTTCGAGCAGCAGGAGGTCTGGAGGTGTTCATAGAGTCACAGAATGGAATGATTTGGGTTGGAAGGGACTTGAAAGATCAACCAGTACCAACCCCCTGCCACAGGCAGGAACACCTCCCACTAGCCCAGGTTGCTTAAGGACCCATCCAACCTGACCTTCAACACCTTCAGAAAGGGGGCAGCCACAACCTCCAAGGGCAACCTGTTTCAGTGTCTTCCTACCCTCACTGTCAAGAATTTCTTCCTCATCTCCAGGTTTAGTCTCCTCTCTTCCACCTTCAATTCATTCCCTTTTCCTCCTCACATGGACCTCGAGGGGCCAGTGAATGCTACCACTTGTCAAGGTGGGGCTGAACTGGGGTGGGGGGGGAAGAAAAAACACATCTGAGCCTGAAAGTGGTTTCATCTGAAAAGCTCAGGCAGGAATTGTTTACCAGGCTTTGCATCAGTCCCCAGCAGCCTGAGCATCCTGTGTCTCTGTGGGGGGAAGGGAGAGCTGAATGAAGCCCACAGCAAATCATGTCACCAGCCAGTGCAGCACAAATATAGCTCCACCAAATCATGCCTGCAGCTCCAGCAACCCCTCCTCACAGCTATTGCTCTCCTCTGCTGGGCTAGAGAGTGGCCAAGCCCCTTCTCCTCCCTCCTGTGCAGCGCCTGGCACCTCAGGGCAGAGCTGTGGGACCTTACAGATTCAGACCCCCCACCCTCCACTCCTGGCCTGGATCAGCGATGGTGTGGCCAGCAGGACCAGGGCAGGGATTGTCCAGGGAGGTTGTGGCTGCTCCCTCCCTGGAGGGGTTCCAGGCCAGGTTGGAGGAGGCCTTGAGTGACCTGTGCTAGTGGGAGGTGTCCCTGCCCATGGCAGGGGGTTGGAACTGAGCTTTGAAGGTTCCTTCCAACCTAAACCATTTCATGATTCTATGATTGTCTCCCTGTGCTGGGCACTGCTGAGGCTGCACCTTGCATACTTGGTTCAGTTTTGGGTCATTGAGGGGCTGGAGCAGGGCCAGAGCAGTGTGGCTGGTGAAGGGTCTGCCACCAAGCCCCCTGCATGGGGTTGGAACTAGATGATCCTCGAGGTCCCTTCCAACCTTACCATTCTAGGATTCTATGGCTGGATGCCCATGGGGTGCAGCTCACCTGCCTCCAGCCCTTCCACCACACCTGACACTGCTGATGACCTCCTCCCCATTTCTCCTCCCTTCCCCCCACAGGTCCCTCCAGCACCAGCACTATGCACTGGGTCACCATCCTGATCATGGCTGGGCTCTGTGGAGCCTCCCTGGGCCAGTACAATGAAGAAGAGGACATGGCCTGGTTGCAGTACTACATGAGGCAATCCAGGATGTCCTCCTACAACTACATGCCCTACTATGAGGATGAGAGCAGCCCTTATGTGTACTCCTACCTCCCAGCTCCGGACACGGAGGCAGAGCCTGGCCCTGAACCTCAACAAGCCACCTCCTGGCAGTGTCCCCACGAGTGTGACTGTCCCCCTAACTTCTCCTCAGCCATGTACTGTGACACTCGCAACCTGAGGTACCTGCCCTTCGTGCCCTCCAGGATGAAGTATGTCTACTTCCAGAACAATCTGATCACCACCATGCAGGAGGGAGCCTTTGACAACGCCACGGAGCTGGAGTGGTTGGCGCTGCACAACAACCAGATCACCAGTGACAGGATGGGCAAGAGGCTCTTTGCCAAGCTCAAAAGACTGGAGAGGCTCTACATGAACAACAACAACCTGACCAAGATGCCCAGCCCCTTGCCTCGCTCCCTGAGAGAGCTCCACTTGTCCTACAATCAAATCTCCAAGGTCCCCTCCAACGCTCTGGAAGGTCTGGAGAACCTCACGGCTCTGTACCTCAGCCACAACTACATCTTTGAGATTGGGGCCTCACTCAAAGGGCTCAAGTCCTTAATCCTCGCTGATCTGAGCTACAACCACCTCAGGAGAGTCCCTGATGGGCTCCCAATCTCTTTGGAACAGCTCTACCTAGAGTACAACTACATCAACACCATCCCTGATGACTATTTCAAGGTGTCTCCCAAGCTGCTCTATGTACGGATGTCCCACAACAGCCTCACCAACCAAGGGCTCTCTACCAACACTTTCAACAGCAGCAGCATCCTCGAGCTGGACCTCTCCTACAACAGGCTCCAGAAGATCCCCAGGGTCAGCACCAACCTTGAGAACCTCTACCTGCAAGGGAACCAAATCGATGGTGAGCAGAAAGGCATCAGCCACAGCCTGGTTGGTGCAGGAGGTGGTGATGAAAGGAGGGACGAGGAGGTGGGGATGCAGAACCTGTGGGAGACCACCTTGGGTGATGGTCTGAGCAGGAAGGTGGAATTTGGGAGACTTGTAGGTGGCCCTGAGCAAGGCAGGAATAGGACCCAGTGCCTCCCAACACACCTGGGGCTGAGAAGCTGCCAGCTCTGAGCCCTCCTGTGTGACCCATGGGAACTCTGCAGTAGTTTTGCTGGACATGGAGCTGAGCACCTGCTGCTTCGAGGTGCCAGAACCCAGCTGTGGGTAGAAGCTGATGCACAACCTGGGGAGGGGGCTGTGGCTTCAATCCAGCATTGCACATAGCCTGGGGGATCACAAACAGACCCCCAGGGGTCCCCTGGGGAACAGCAGGTGGGAACAGACATCACCCTGAGCAAGCTAATGCAGGGGATGGGGACATGTTGGGTGGTGGCCAAGGGTCTGCAGCGTTGGGGACCTTCCTCCAGCCCCTTCTGCTCACCTCCTTCCTGGCTTTGCAGGGCACCAGCACAGCCCACGGCCCCAGGGCCCCTTCCAAGGGTGGTGGTTTGCAGCCAAGGCAGGGGGGGGGACACACAACCCTGCTGGGACTGGAACAGACAGGAGCTCTTGGTTATTAGAGCCATCAAGGCAGCATCTTCTGCCAGAACTGAAATTCACTCCACTTAATACACAAATAAATAAAAGGAACAGATTGTTCTGGGGCTGCTATTTATAAAAATAAGCTAGGGGGAAGGAAAAAAAATAATAAATAAAACAACCACCCCAAACCGAGAAACCTCCTGGAAAAATCCAGGCTTGCTCCTCTCAGCCCAGGGCAGGACCCTCCTGGAATAGCATTGGGGTCCCTGAGTGGGATGGGGATGGGGATGGGAGTGGGGATGGGGATGGGGAAGAGGATGGGGATGGGGAAGAGGATGGG
>VWYK01109386.1:0-11051 GCA_013399775.1 Semnornis frantzii
TTCTATGATTCTGTGATTTAAGATATTTAAAAGGCACAGACCAACAGATGATTCTCTAACTCCTTTGCACGTTTAGCTACAGCTTCCATAATGGTGATTTCAGTAAAGAACTAAAGGGTAAAGGGTGAATAGTTATAGGATATTAATGGAACAGGACAGGGAGCAGAGAGTGTTAAATGGGTTACTTCTTACAGGTGTTACTTGTTATTAATAAGAACTAAGCAGCTGCTTGCTCTTCCACATCTCTTCAAGGTTTCCTCATCCTTGGTCCCTTACCCTAGCATGATCTCTATAGACAAGCATTCAGCCACACACACACTCAACTCACATGCACCTCTGACATCAATACCTGCAAAAACACATCTGTGTCTGTCTTGGGCTTCCCCCTCCTCCTCCCAAGTCATGGAAATCCCTGGATACACACCTAGAGAAGACACTGAGATAGCCCATTCCTTGGTTTACCTTTGAGATTAGCACATGTTGACTATACAGCACAAAAGCTGGTTAGTATTTCTCATGCTTCACCAGAAACATCTGCACTCCTTTTAACTCTGTGGTGGACCATGTAAATTTCAACACACATGTTCACACTGAGCAGTGTTCTCTTGCTAGCACTTGCTTATTGCTTGGGATTCTTGCCCTGCTGAAGTCCAGCTTCAATTCTAAGTTTAGAAGTTGTTGTGACTCCACTACAGCTGATGTGAACTCCACCACACTGTTGAAGCTTTCTAACAGCACCAGGCACTTCACTGGCAGTAGGGTTTTTCAAACCCTAACTGCCATGAGAGAAGAAAACTGAACCACAATGAAGGTAAGAGCAGATGGTCATGCATTGCCCCAGGTGATCTGCCTGCATCTCCACAAGTGCTTCAACGGTTCATAGGTTGCAACTGAAGATTTGTTTCTAAAAAAAACTTTATCTCCAACATTCTTTTTTTTACCCCCAAGAAGGGCAATTTTTGGACTGAAGCAGAGCAAATTTAAACTAGAATACATTTTACATACCTTAGGTTCTAGGAAGTATCCTTTAAAATAACGATACCGAATGGGAACTCCTCTAGGAAGCTCTACTGTAGCTTTCCATAACTGACTGTGGGGGGGGGAAACAACAAAATTAAAANGGGTGGGGGGGGGAAAAAAAAAAAAAAAAAAAAAAAAAAAAAAAAAATTAAAATAAAAAAAAAAACACACACCCAAAAAACCACCAACCACACCAAAGTCAAACAGTTTCAAAATACAGCCCAGCAGCCACCTCAGCCATACCTCTGTCCTAAGTGATATTCTCAAACAAAGTTTAGCTTGCTGCTGCATGAGAGCTTTGCTCAAGGTGACTGAACTGGCAGGAAGCACAAGAAATAGTTAGAACTGAAACTGCACTTTCCAACATGTAGGTCTGAAGTGCTCTGCTGTAACAAGCATTCTCATCTTCATCTAACAGCTGGGGAAAACATGATGCAATAAGTCAAGAGCTTGGCCAAGATTACCCAGCAAGTCCCTGACAGAATTCTAAATGGATGCTGTGAGCCCTGTTTTCCTGCACTGTACAAACAGCAACAGGCAGAGCATCGTGGTAAGAAAACAATTCCTCTGCTGCATTTCAACTTCTTTTCATGTACTCTCATGTTTCTACACACACAAATCACTTCAGATTATTAATGCAACTCTCACAGAGTCTTCTCCCCATCTCTTTATAGCCACAGTAACAACTCATCAAGGTTAAAAAGGAAATAAAAACTATGAACGTCTCCTCCAATGTGTTGCACAGTTTACAAGACTGAAAATTATCCATAGCAGTTTCTTACTCAAAAGGTTCACAATTAAACCACTGAAATACAGCAGCTACAAGGGGAGAAGCCTCATCTGTAAAGCATATTCAAACATTTCCTTAGAGGCACTCCTAAGCATTCAAAACATTCAAAGGTAACACATCCAAGGACTTTGGAGTTATAGGACAAGAGGTTTCAAAGTGGAGCAGGGCAGAGTTAGGTTGGACTTGAGGAGGAAGGTGTGCAGAAGGAGAGTGGTGAGACACTGGCACAGGCTGCCCAGGGCTGTGCTTGAGGCCCTGTCCCTGCAGACATTCAAGCTCAGCCTTGCTGTGTCCCTGTGCAGCCTGCTCCAGCTGGAGGTGTCCCTGGTGAGTGCAGGGTGGAGTGGCCAAGATGCCCTTGGAGGGTCCCACCCAACCCAGTGCAGTTCGTGACTCTACAAACCACAAGAACAACTGGAGAGTTTTACTAACAGTTTGAGCAGCTCAAGAGCTTGCAAATTCCAAGTCTGACAAAACTTGTTGCTCCAGAACTCCAGCCACTTGCAAGGGGACAAGCTAAACCCCCAAACCCCAGCTTACTGATCGTCGGTTTGGAGGACCACAGCAGCTTGCGGATTCCAGTTGCCCAAAGTGCTGCAGCTCCCACATATGGCAAAGACCTCTCCTAGGAAAAAAGCCAAAAGAAACAGAAAAACCCAAAATCATCAGTGCATAAAACTCCCCAGAATTACTCAGCACATCCTACACGGTCAAACTTCACATACTTTAAGTAGATACATCGAACCACCTCTCTAACCTCCCTCTGCCCAGCTCAGAGAACAGTTCTGGGTGGGGGGGAACACAAGCATGCGGACCTCATGGAGGGAGGGACCAAAGGATCACAGAACTGTGTGATGTCTGGGACCTCCAGAGATCATCCAGCCCAATCTGCCTGCCAAGGCAGCATCCCCTAGAGTAGTTCACACAGGAATGCATCCGGGCAGGGTTGGAAAGTCTCCAGAGGAGGAGACTCCACTACCACTCTGGGCAGCCTGCTCCAGGGCTCTGTCACCCTCCCTGTAAAGAAGTTTCTCCTCATGTTGAGCTGAAACCTTCTCTGTTCCAGTTTGTAGCTGCTGCTCCTTGGCTTATTGCTGCTGACCACCAAAGAGAACTTCGCCCCAGCCACTTGGCCCCCACCCCTCAAGATGTTTGTACACATGGATCAGATCTCTTCTCAGCCTTCTCTTCTCCAGACTAAACAGCCCCAAGGCTCTCAGCCTCTCTTTGTAGGGAGATGCTCAAGTCCCACACTCATCCTCGTGGCTCTCCTTTGGACTCTCTGCAGCAGGTCCTGTCTCTCAAACTGAGGAGCCCAAAACTGAACAGAGTATTGCAGGTGTGGTCTCAGCAGAGCAGAGAAGAGGGGCAGGAGAACCTCTCTAGACATGCTGGCCACATTTTTCCTGATGCATCCCAGGATGCCATGGGCTCTCTCCCAGATCTTAAAAGATGGCTTCCAAAATGTCCTGCAGCAACACTGTTCAAAAATCACTGGAAATGCATAGCTCAGGTTGGAAGGGACCTCAGAGATCATCTACTCCAACTTCCCTGCCATGGGCTGGGACACCTCTCAGCTAGACTTGATTGCGCAAGGCCTCATCCAACCTGACCTTGAAATACCCAGAGAGGAGGCATCCACAACCTCCCTGGGCAGCCCGTTCCAGACTCTCGCCACCCTGACGCTGAACAACTTCTCCCTCAGCTCCACTCTAACCCTGCTCTGCCTTGGCTTCACACCATTCCCCCTTGGCCTGTGTCTAGACACCCTGAGGAAAAGTCTCTCTGCAGCCTTCCTGCAGGATCCCTTCAGGCACTGGTAGGCAGCTCTGAGGTCCCCCTGGAGCCTTCTCCTCTCCAGGATCAACACCCCCAGTTCCCTCAGCCTGTCCTCATAGCAGAGGTTCTCCAGCTCTCTGATCATCTTGGTGGCCTCCTCTGGCCTCACTCCAGCGGCTCTGTGTCCTCCTGCTGGGGACAGCAGACCTGGAGGCGGGATTGGAGGTGGGCTCTCAGAAGAGCAGAGTAACAGGCATAAAGAGAATAATTTCTCCCCCTACATTCTGCATTTTTAAAAATACATGTGCATATAAACTCACAGCAGTAATGCATGTCTGAAACAGAGTTTTCTACAGCTGACTCCAGCAGTCTAGAAAGCACAGACAAGCAGGAGGTTGATAGCATTATTCCCAAGACAACACATCTAATTAATTGCCTTCCTGAGAGAAATAAAATTACTGTTGCTGCTATGCTTTCAAGCCTTTGTTTGGATATAAAACCAGCCTGTTGTAACAGAAAAAACAGTGGTGAAGCTGTCACACTCTGCCTGTCCTAATGCATACAAAAGAAAGGAGTCCAAAAGATCACAGCACTGGAAGGTCCAGTTAACATTAACCATTCCTTGCAACACCAAGCTTGGATATCTCTGACTGTTGGAACACAACAAAATACAAAAAAAGCAAAACCAAACCAAAAAAAGACCAAAACCAAGCCACACAAATGCAAAGGACCAATTTATATTTTGCATTTACAGGGTTTCAACAACGTTTTTAGGCACAAGAAAAGAAGGATCTGGTGCAGAAGGAGAAAAAGTGAACTTCTCAAGTACAGTTAGGCACTCACTACCTCCATAAACTTCTTACCTTGCTGTGCAAATTAAAAGAAATTCAGCGGATTTGAACAGCTTTTAAATAAAATCTAATTAACATGACTGACAGCCAGATGAAGATGAGTCAAGGTGTTGTCAGGTGGCCAAGAAGTCCACCAGCAGCTTGGGCCTCCACCAGCAATGGTGTGGCCAGAAGTAGTAGGGCAGGGATTGTCCTCCTGTGCTCAGCACTGGAGAGTCAACATCTGGGCTCAGTTCTGGGGCACTCACTCCCAGAAGGACATTAAAGGGCTGGAGAGGGTCCAGAAGTGCAAGCAAGGAAGCTGAGGAAGGGTCTGGAGAAGAGGGCTGGGGAGGAGCAGCTGAGGGAGCTGAGGGTGTGCAGTGTGGAGAAGAGGAGGTTGAGGGCAGAGCTCATTGCTCTCTGCAGCTCCCTGAGAGGAGGCTGAAGCCAGGTGGGGGTTGGGCTCCGCTCCCTGGGAATGAGTGATGGGAGAAGAAATGGTCTCAAATTACCCCAAGGAGAGGTTTAGGTTGGACACTGGAAGAAACTTCTTCACTGGAAATGTTGTCAGAGCCTGGCACAGGCTGCCCAGGGAGGTGGTTGAATGCCCATGGCTGGAGATGTTCGAATGAGGCAGAGCTGTGGTGCTGAGGGCCATGGCTTAGCCCCAGCCTCAGCAGAGTCAGAGAAGGGTTGGACTGGATGATCCAAAAGGTGCTCTCCAGCTGAACCAATTCTGTGATTCTACAGTTCCATCAAATGCTTACACGTAAAATTTCCAACAAAGTCACTCTTAAACCAAAACAGACATTTGGAAGTTAATCCAAAATAAAACTAGTCCCATAATTAGGATTGGGGGAGTATTTAAAGAAAAGGGGAGAAGGTATCTTGAACTATCCTGCAAGCCTCATCAACAGCAAAAAGCAGCATCAGATTGATAGAGGAAAAGCATCTATCTTAGCAAAAGCAAGACAGGAGTTTCTATGATGGCAACTTCCGGTCCTCAGGCTGGGAATGTGGCACCAATGCTGCTGAATTCACAAAGATTGATTTTTATCACTGCTTTCCTGCTAAGGCACAAGAGAACACCAGCAGCCCTGTCTGAAGTTGGCTTCAAGCAGAAGGGACAGCAGAGCCTGGAAACACAGAATTCAAGCCCACAATTGATATTTCCCAAAGATTAAACTTCTGAGAGTCACACAGAACCATTTTAGCTGGAAAAGACCTTTTAGAGCACTGAGTCCAGCTGAGGCTAAACCATATCCCTCAGCATCACATCTCTGTGTCTGTGATTAAGCAACCTACATACGAACGAGAAACTAGCTTGTCTTATCCAAATACTATAGCTAAAACTTCAAAGACTTAAATAACAGTCGTGAGGAAATCCTTAGACCTCTAAAACTGTGTCCATATTCCCCAGTTACAGAGATGAACTTACTAAGAATTGCCACTAGGATTGTATGTGAAACTCCTGCAGCCCCAGGAGCTGCACAAGAAAAAAAGAAACCTACCCATCTGGGATGATTTGTTCCTAAAAGCACCTCACTGACAGAGCTGTAGAGACCATCTGGAATGGCAATCCCTTTTCTGGTCAAATCTGTTGTTCCAATTCAAATTAAGAAGTGGAGCTCGCTGGATGTTCACTGCGAGCACACCCATGCAGACCACAAGCAGCTGGATGAGTACGATCACTCTGCAGTCTGCTGCATACAGTTGACTGGGTCAGGTGTTGCACCTTTTCACCACCCACCACTCTGTGATTCTGTCCTTCTTTGGGAACTCAATAAATCATAGAACGGTAAGGTTGGAAGGGACCTCAAGGATCATCTAGTTCCAACCCCCTGCCATAGGCAGGGACACCTCCCACTAGTACAGGTCACTCAAGGCCTCCTCCAACCTGGCCTTCAACACCTCCAGGGAGGGAGCAGCCACAGCCTCCCTGGGCAACCTGTGCCAGTGCCTCACCACCCTCACTGCAAACAACTTCCTCCTAACATCCACTTTCAATCTCCCCTCTGCCAGTTTAAACCCATTACCCCTTGTCCTGTCATTACAAGACCTTGTTAATAGTCCCTCCCCAGCCTTCCTGTAGCCCCCTTCAGATACTGGAAGGCTACTCTAAGGTCTCCTGGCAGCCTTCTTTTCTCCAGGCTGAAAAGCCCCAAACTCTTGTAGCCTGTCCTCATAGGAGAGCTGCTGCAGCCCTCTCAGCATTTTTGTGGCCTCCTCTGATCCCACTCCAACACTTCCATGTCCTTCCTGTGCTGGGGGCTCCAGAACTGCACACAGGACACCAGATGGGGTCTGACGAGAGCAGATGGCTTGGTTTGGCAGGGGAGGGAGGGGAAAACCACCTGGATACCACACAGCCAGTACTTCTGGACTGGAGGTATCCAAGAGCAGGCTGAATTGCATTAATCTCTCTTTAAAACAGCAGCATGCAGTGTATCTTAAGTGTGCCTGCTGGCCAATCTCTGAAGTGCCATCTCAGTGACACTCCTCTCCGTGGAAGCAGCCTATCCGGAGAGTGTTCTGGTCCTTTTTAAACAAACTCTTTGTTTCACATCTAAAGGGTGAAGGTTAAGAGGTGATAGGACTAGGGACAGTGGGCACAAACTGGAACACCTAAAGTTTCACATCAATGTAAGGAAAACACTTCTTTGTTTCAAGGGTGGCACAGTCCTGAATCAGGTTGTCCAAAGAGGTTGTGGAGTCTCCACCTCTGGAAGCCTTCCAAACCCACCTAGATGTGTTCCTCTGTTAGTTAACAGAGCAGCTGGACTAGATGATCTCCAGAGGTCCCTTCCAAACCCCACCACTCTGTGATTCTGTCCTTCTTTGGGAACACTCAGTAAATCGTAGAATGTTAAGGTTGGAAGGGACCTCAACGATCATCCAGTTCCAAGCCCCTGCCATAGGCAGGGACACCTCCCACTAGTACAGGTCATTCAAGGCCTCCTCCAACCTGGCCTTCAACACCTCCAGGGAGGTTGCGGAGCACAGAATCACCCAACATGATCAGAGATCACAATGGGTGATTCTGTGCTCCACAACCTCCCTGGGCAACCTGTGCCAGTGTCTCACCACCCTCACTGCAAACAACTTCCTCCTAACATCCAGTTTCAGTCTCCCCTCTTCCAGTTCAAACCCATTGCCCCTTGTCCTGTCATTGCAAGACCTTCTCAATAGTCCCTCCCCAGCCTTCCTGTAGGCCCCCTTCAGATACTGGAAGGTTACTTATCACTCAGCAAGCCACACTGGCACAATGCAGGATCACCCTTACATCACCCCAATAATGATACTATAAGGTTGAACCAAGGCTTGTAAAGTGCTGCTTTCATTAGCCCAGGAAAGACATAAGTGCAATGATGACTAACTGGGCCTGCTTTTTCAAAGGCAGTTGTAGATCCAGTGGGACTTGGTTTGGCTTTGGATTTTAAGCTCAGGCTCAAGGGTCTTCAATCTCTCCACATCCCCTTGGCAAGGAATCTGCTGCTACCACTGGCAGAGTACCTTCAGCCACAGTAGAGAGGATGCTACTCCAGGCCATCCGCTCAGCCTCAAGGTTTGCCACAGCCTCCCTGATGCTGCAATCTCACCACTTGGGACAGCTCTACTAGAGCAGGATTTTTGTGTACACTTGGAAGCCAGAAGCTCCACTTCTTATTTCATAATTGCTAATCTTTGGCCACCCAGAAGGTCTCTTGGTATGTGACTGTGTCCTAAGGAAGACCTGAAGGAGTCACAGCCAGTAATCAGTGACACTCTTCCCTCTGCAGGGATGAGACAAAAATGAAGCACTCCATGTCACAACTATGTAAACATACACCCATGTCAATGTGTTTAACTTCATCACCAGTGCTGATTCCACAAGTGGTTTGGCTAGAGGTAGTGAGTCAAAGCATCATTCCTCCACTGACAATACCCTTTTCTTCCTGCCACTTAGCCTGGAACCACTGGCTTTGACAACAATGGGTAGAGGCAGTGGTGAGGACACAGGGAGTACACTAGTGTTCAAAATGAGGACTCTTCTCCCACCAACTAACTACTCCCCATGGTGATGTGATGAAAATCAGTACACTTCAGCCAGAGGAGTGGGCAGCAGAGCAAGACAGGAGATTCTGACCCTTGACTCTGCTCTCCTGAGACCTCACCTCCCATCCTGCCTCCAGGTCTGCTGTCCCCAGCAGAAGGAGGACACAGAGCTGCTGGAGTGAGGCCAGAGGAGGCCACAAAGATGCTCCAAGGGCTGGAGCTGGGGGGTGCAGCCTGGAGAGGAGAAGGTTCCAGGGGAACCTTAGAGCTGCCTACCAGTGCCTGAAGGGATCCTACAGGAAGGCTGCAGAGGGACCTTTCCTGAGGGTGTCTGAGACAGTACAAGGGAGAATGGTTTGAAGTTGAAGGAGAGCAGGGTTAGACTGGAGATGAGGAAGAAGCTCTTCAACATGAGGGTGGTGAGACTCTGAAAGCCATTGTCCAAGGAAATTGTGGCTGCCTCCTCCCTGGAGGTGTCCAAGGCTTTGGGCAACCAAGTCTAGCTGAGAGGAACCCCTGTTGATAGCAGGGAGGTTGGAGTAGATGATCTCTGAGGTCACTTCCAACCTGAGCCATTCTAGGATTCCATGGCTCTGTGAAATCCTGATGTCTGCTGCAGGCATTATCAGCGAGCGAATAAGTGACACAAGCAAAGCCAACCTTGCTAGCAACAGTGCCATCACAACAGTGGAAGTAACGCTCTGAACAGGGCAAACCCAGGAAGGCTTGCAATGCTTCACTGCAGGTACCTCAGTGCTTTCTTTGATCTAAGGTCACTTTTCTCTTTCAAGTCGTCTCCGGAATGCTCTACAACCACTTCTCCTTACTGAGAGCTGCACGTCCCAATCAAATGGGAAAAACACTGCACGGCTCTCACATGGTGCAGCTGTCAACATTTCCAAGAAGTTATTATCTCTCTTTCCACTCCTCCCCCCCAAAAAACTGTGACGGACAATGCCATCTGGAATTAGTCTGCAACAAGAATTTTCCTAATCTGTCCATGCACCCACATTCATCTGCTTCTGTTAGGCAACCACTCTGCTGGTGACTTTCAAAGTTCCTAAAGGCAATGGTCAAAGTAAGAAGCACAACTTATCACCACTAAGTCTGGGTGTTCTACATGACCTGACTCCTTCTGTTCCTCACTTAGGTTATGGAATTTATTTCACATATTTTTTTCCCCCAGACAGAAGAGTGAAGTAAGCTGCACATTTTCTGTCTTTAACTCCTAGTAGAGTTAAAGGGGACATTAAGAAGAGTGTGCCCAGCAGATGAAAGGAGGTTGTCCTCCCCCTCCACTCTGCCCTGCTGAGGCCCCACCAGGAATACTGCTTCCAATTCTGGGCTCCCCAGTTCAAGAGGGACAGAGATCTGCTGGAGAAAGTCCAAGGAAGAGCTACAGGAATGATGAAAGGACTGGAGCACTGTCTGATGAGGAGAGGTTGAGAGCCCTGGAGCTGGTTAGGCTGGAGAGGAGAAGGCTGAGAGGGGTCTGAGCAATGTCTATCAATAGCTGAGGGCTGGGGTCAGGAAGGGAGAGACAGGCTCTGCTCACCTGTGCCCTGGGACAGCACAAGGGGCACTGGATGGAAACTGCAGTACAGGAAGCTCCACCTCAACATAAGGAAGAACTTCTTGACTGGAAGGGGCCCAAAGCCCTAGCACAGGCTGCCCAGAGAGGTTGTGGAGTCTCCTTCTCTGGAGCCTTTCCAACCCTGTCTGGATGTGTTCCTGTGTGACCTGTGCTGGATTCTCTGGTCCTGCTCTGGCAGGGGGCTTGGACTGGAAGCTCTCCAGAGGTCCGTTCCAACCCCTAACATCCTCTGATCCCATCACATCTTGTTACGGAAAATTTTCAAAAAGAGACAAAGAGAATAGAAACCAGAACAAGCATGTTCATGCAGGTCTGACTATCATGGTCCACAATGTCAGTATTCATAGAGTAAAAAGTCACTCGAGACAGAATATGGGTTTTAAAGCAAGGGTAACCATTTCAGGTAGCATAAAAATCTACAGCATGCTGTGAAATTGCTGTTCGAAGAAAAAGGTAGAATTACCAAATCTCATTTTTTAATTCCTAAATTAAGCTTCTTAACTCCTGTGCTTTACGACCACTTATTTTGCTGTTTAAACCAGCATCTCCTTCCACCTCTGGAAATCGGACCAGCCAAGCCTTTCAACATTCCTCCATTCAGTTTTTTCCTAGTTAAGCCATTCAGAAAGATTAGAAAATGTGATTTGAGTACCTGGTACTGATGGCCCTCTTACTTCAAAAGTTACTTGAGAAGAGGTCATACTTGCAGAGCTGCTGTCTTAGGATAGCTGAAATCTCCTATAGTGGGAGAACAAAAAGTGAGAGGTTACATTTCAGGAACAAGACATTACATCTGTTGCTGCAGAGGAAACAAATCCCACTGGCAGGGAAGCAAGTCACTGCTGCCACCTTAGTCTGAGGAAGGAGAAAGAGGAGCAGACCATTCTTTCAATTCAGGAGCATCCCCAGTTGCAGAAGACACTGCTGCCACCCTGGGCACAAGATCAAGACTCCTAAATCCAATATATTATGCAACTATCTACATAGAATGGTAAGGTTG
>VWYK01109390.1:2205-19677 GCA_013399775.1 Semnornis frantzii
GGGCTCCCCCCCGGGGCACTTTTTTTTTTTTTTTCCCTTTTTTTTTCGGTCACTGCCGTTAGTATGTTACGGTCATGACAAAAAGTCACCAGTGACGATTCCCCCCCACCCCCGCCCGCGGAGCGTTGCCTGGGAAGCCAGGCAGTGCCCGGAGGCATCGGGCAGAGCGGCTGCGGCAGCGGGGAGCGGCCCCTGGGTCACCTTCACTCACCTTCACTCACGCCGCAGGTCCCCTCCCGGAGGGAGCTTCCCCTAAGTGCCGCGCCGCGGGCATGTTTAGCTTGTGGCAATCAATTGTGCGGCTCCGGTTTTATTTCTCTGATGATGTCACTTGAAATACTTTTCGTGTTCCATTTGTTATTTTTACTTCTAAAAATGACGCATTTCTGCAAATTCATTTTTCTCCAATTAGTCACAACTCGGCGGAACGAAGTCAGCTGCCCGCATGGCAGGGAGGTTGTCAGACCCCTCCTCGCCCACCGCCGGGCACAGACGGACCTGCCACAGCACCTGGGAGCACCAGGGGACGGCCTCGGGCACCTTGTTTATCCCAGATGCCCTTCTGGCTTCCTGCCCAAGTCCTTTGCAAGCAGAGCCGGGGAAGGGGAGCTGGGAACTGCGACTTCACCAAAATAAACCACAGACAGAAACCAGAGTGAATTAAAAACCGGGGAGGGGGTTGTGGGGGGGAATGAACAGAAAGCAGAGAGGAAGGAAGATGCACTTCTGCACTTGGGGAACAGCCTCTGCAAGAGCAAAGCCGGGACAGCTCTACCACCCCTGGGGCGCTCCGCTCGCATGCCGCTGCCAGGCACTCCGCGCAGAGCAGTCCGTGGCCACGGCTCGCCGGACAGAGAAGTTTTAAGAGAAAGCTCAAGGTTTCCCCTACCTGATCTGAACTTGCTCCGAATCAGTAAGGAGTGCTCAGACCCCAGGAGCGTCATGGTGACTCGGGGACCAGCTCCAGCCGCCCCTCACTTTAAACCATTAACTTCCTCCACGGGCAGAAGCCGACCAGCCCCACGGCTAGTGCTGAAGATTCATCCGGCTCTTCTGCAGCCCCTGGGCGCTTTCAGGGCTGGCTAGCGGGAAGCAGCAAGTGGCTCGGAAAGATTTGGTCCCATCCAGCACTGACCTTCCAGAGACACCAACTGCTCAGCCCGGGCTGTGTTGAACTAATGAACGTGGAGCGAGAGGGAGCCTCCTCCCGCCCGGAGTTTACTACCAGCAGCTGGGTGTCCTGGCTGATGTCATCATCTAGCGGGGAGCAGGGACTATCGGAAAGGGTCTTAGCAAAGACAGAAGTTTGATATCTGATCCTAATTACTACCGGCCACACGCAGCCAATCAGGGCTCTGCCTGGCTCGGGACTTTGGGAGCCGCTGGAAATATCAACAGAGCGAAGTTTTAACCCTTCGTGGCGTGGAGTGAGGCACCCACGGGCGGCTGGGCATCCTGGTCTCGGGGCTGTATGCCCCACCACGAAGAAAGGCTGGCTCAGGACAAGTGTCCCAGGCAAGGGGACAGCTGGTGAAGGTCCTTCCACCTGGGCGTCCCAGTGAGTAAGGCTGGAAAGTGTCCAGAGGAGGGCCAGGAGAAGGATCGGAGATTGGGAGCCCTGAGAGGAAAGGCTGAGAGCTGAGTTTGTTCAGCCTGGAGAAGAGAAACCTCAGGAGAGACCTTATTGGGGCATAAAGGGTGGCCGGAAGGAGGATGGAGACTCCCTTTTCAGAGAGTGCCATGGAAAATACAAGGGGTGATGGGCACAAATTACTGCTAGGGAGATTCCCATTGCACTCCAGAAGAAAACGTTCCCCCGTGAGCACAGTTGGACACTGGAATCATCTCCCATGGGAAGTGGTAGATTCCCTACATGGGACAGTGTGGAGACTCAGCTTGGCAGGGTGCTGGGCCAGCTCATTCCAACTGGACTGTAGCCTAGAAAGGCTGGAGCAGATGATCCTTGGGGGTCCCTCCAGCCTGGCATTCAGGGATTCTGTGTGACTCTGACTGCTGTGTGGATGCCCTTCCCGCAGAGGACCTGGATGCTCGGCAAATGGAGCTGTTGCTCAGGCCACTGCTGCCCCTCACCCAGCTGGTTTGAGTGCTGAGGCACAGGGCAGGCTGGGCTCTGAGCTCTGCAGGCCCTGGAGCTGCACTGGGAAGCTGCAGTGAGCGCAGGGCTGCTCAGATCTGCCCTTCTCTCCTGCAGCACAGTGCACATCTCTGTCACCACATGGCTCTATCCGTGGGGGGCTGCAGGTGCTTGGAAGATCTCCCCTTCTCCTGGGGCACACAGACACCCACAGGAATGCCAAATGTGCAAGGCAGGGCTAGATCTTGACTTCGAGTTTCCTGTACTAAGATGAGCACAGTAATGGTGGTCTTAGGGTGAAGGTTGGACTTGATGGTCTGAAAGGTCTCTCCCAACCAGAACAATTCCATGAATTCTAAGAATCCCAAGGGATCTGGGCAGGGCTGTGTGCTGGCCACAGCTGTAATGGAGGGTGCTTCTCACCTACCAAACCTTCTGTCAGAGCAGGAAAGCCTTTTGCAAACACACAAAGCAAAGACAGATCCTTTGGGGCCCCAGCCCAAGTGCAGGTCTGGCTCACTTGAGGTCAGTGGAAGGAAATGGACTGAGAGCACTTTCTGCCTTCTCATGTGAGTGGTACAGGTCAAGCTAGGCCACAGACATGCCTTGGCTTCCATGACACGTGTCTCCTCTGGGAAGCTGCCTAAACTCCTGCTAGATCATGAACACCTACCTGAGAACTCCCCCAGACATGGTTTGGGGTTTTGTTGGGAGATTTTGGGGTTGTTTTTGTTTTTCAGTTTGTTTGGAGTTCTGTGATTTTTTTTCCCCCCTCCAATCCTGTGGTTTCTGAGAAGTCCTTTTAAACATTTTTGCCTTGGTGGCAAGAATTTCAAGACTATCAGACTTATAGGACCATGTTGCCAGAGACCTTAGAAACCCAACAGCACCAAAAGCAGTACTTGCAGCTGAGAAGTGCTGGGGTCTCTCTCTGAGCTGCTCACTGAGTTGTCCTGAGCTGACCCACCAACCTGTCATGGGCTAGGTGCCTGATTTCCAGGTCATGCTTCAGCTGATGAAGTTGACATTCCCTAATATTTGATGGGGAAGATGTTATTGGAATAAATCCACCTCACAGAGTCACAGAATGATAGGAGTTGAAAGGGACCAGAGCAGCTTCACCTAGGGCAGGTTGCACAGAAGAGTGTCCAGGTGTGTTCTAAATGACTCTGGATCACAGGATGGTCTGGGTTGGAAGGTACCTCCAAAGATCATCTAGTCCAACCCACCCTGCAGTCAACTAGATCAGATTGCCCAGAGCCCTGTCAAGCCTCACCTTGAATATCTCCAGGGATGGGCCCAAACCACCTCCCTGGGCAACCTGTTGCAGTGTTCCAGTTCCCTCACAGTGCAGAACTTGTTCCTCAGCTCCAATCTCAATCTACTCTGCTCTCATTTCTATCCACTGCTCCTCATCCTGTCCCTGCAGGCTTTTGGGAACAGTCCCTCTGCAACCTGCTTGTAACCCCCTTCAGGTACTGAAGGCTGCTCTATGGTCAATCCCAGCTCCCTCAGCCTGTCCAGAGTTGGGGAATCCACTGCCTCTCTGGGCAGCCTCTTCCAGTGCTTCACCACCCTCAACTCAAAGAAGCTCCTCCTCATGTTTAGATGGAACTTCCTTGTGCCCATTATCTCTTGCCCTGCTGGTAACACCATGAGCAGCCCAAAGACAAGACAGGACTCACTGGCACCTGCAGACTCCTACTTTTTTTTTCCCTGCAAACTCCTGTGTCAGTTGCTCCTGTGTGAGCCAAAGCCCTGCTCAGGTATCCATGTGCTCTTTGGAGCCTTCTGGTTCTTGATGTCTTCTCTACCACGCATTAGCAGGACCTGCTCTGGCCATACAGCACCTCATATGCTGATCTCACTCTGCATCTGTCCCTCTGCCCCTTCAGATGTGATGGATGGGCACATGAGCTCCAAGCCTGACACCAGATGCTTGAAGGTGGATGCCAGGGCAGGTCTAGCACTCTGCAAGGCACTCTGCTGGGTGGGCACCTCCCAGCACCTTCACCACTGGCCTCTTGCATCTGCTGAGGCTCATGGACAGAAAAGACTTTCTTCAAAGACCCCACAGCAAGGATGCAGACAGTGCAGGAGCCTTCTGGGCCCTCGAATGGCAGAGGTTTCCCTGTCTCATGGAGGGGCATTGCCCCCCTCAAAGGCAAATGAAGACAAGGGAATGTTGTCTTTTCTAGTATGAACTAAAAGGATTGCTGGGCTCAGATGGATGTAGCCTGCAATCTCCTAACTTTTCAGAGCAGTCAGGAGGTGTCTCTAAAGCAGTGAATAAAACGGAATCCCAGAATCCATTGAAAACTTCAGGTCTGGAATTCCAGAAGATGTTTCACATGGTCCCAGCCAAGAGCAGCAAAACTCAGCATTGTTTCAAGGCAGGAAATCTCCCAAGGCACTGTGATGAATTAAAACCAGGAATTGTACAATCATAGAATAAAAGAATCATAAAATCATAGAACCAGAGAATCAGTCAGGGTTGGAAGGGACCCCAAAGATTAGCCATTTCCAACCCCCTGCCATGGGCAAGGACACCTCACACTAGATCAGGCTGTCCAGAGCCTCATCCAGCTTGGCCTTAAACCCCTCCAGGGATGAGGCTTCCAACACCTTCCTGGGCAACCCTTTCCAGACTCTCACCACCCTTATGCTGAAGAGCTTCTTCCTAACATCCAGTCTGAATCTACTCATTTCTAACTTTGTTCCATTCCCCACAGTCTTGTCACTCCCTGACATCCTAAAAAGTCCCTCTCCACCTTTCTTGTAGCCCACTTCAGATCCTGGAAGGCCACAAGAAGGTCACCTGAGAGCCTTCTCCTCTCCAGACTGAACAACCTCAACTCCCTCAGTCTCTCCTTACAGCAGAGCAGCTCCTCTCTGAGCATCCTCGTGGCCTTTCTCTGGACACCTTCCAGCACCTCCACAGCCCTCTTGTAATAAGGAATGCACAAGAAAAGGAAGGAGACAGGGTGGGCAATGGTCAGCAGGGGTAGTGCAAGCACTGTATTTATTAGCTTAGTAGATGGGGTAGGGGCTGCAGAATGTGCAGCTGAAAAATGAAACAGGTCAGTAAAATGCCAGGATGGTCAGGAAATTGGTGTGTGGCCTGCTTCAGCTGAGAGGATGGGCAGGGAGTGGGAGGTGGAGCACACCTGATGTGGATAAAGTCCTTAAGTTCCTGTCAGAATGCAGGAGGAACCTTACAAAGTCCCCAGCACACAACCCTGGGAGATGGAGTCCTACAAAGGTTCCTAGAGCTTGTGTGTGTACAGAGGCCAAGGGGGCAAGATGGCATCTACACCTGTGCATAAAGCCTTCTCCTCACTGGCCTAGTGACTCTCCACCCACAGCAGGGCACAGTTTGTTTGGTTTCATGGGCAAGGGGCTGGAAATGTGACCTGACCCCAGCAGGACCAGGGGCAGCTTTGCTGCTGCCCTGCAGAGATGCCAGGCAGGCTGCCATCATGGGTGACCTGGAGCTGAGCTCCTCAGTGCATACAACCATGGAATTGTTTATGTTGGAAGAGACCTTTAAGTCCAATCCTCAACCCAGCACTGCCAGGGCACCACCAAACCATGGCCTCAGCACCACATCTACACAGCTTCAAAACCCCTCCAGGGATGGGCACTGCACCACTGCCCTGGGCAGCCTGGGCCAGGCCTTGACAACCCTTTTGGGGAAGAAATTGTTCCTCGTGTCTAGCCTAAACCTCCCCTGGGATAACTCGAGGCCATTTCCTCTCGTCCTGTCTCCTGGGGGAAGAACCTAATCCCCACCTCACTGCAGCCTCCTCTCAGGAAGTTGTAGAAAGCAATGAGGTCTCCCCTCAGCCTCCTTTCCTCCAGCTCCCTCAGCTGCTCCTCCCCAGCCCTGTTTTCTAGACCCTTCCCCAATTTTGTTGCCCTTCTCTGGACTTGCCTTGCTCCAGTCCCTCAATGTCTGTCTTGGAGCAAGGGGCACAAACCTGAAGCTAGGGTTTGAGCTGTGCCAAGCACAATGGGACAATCCCTGCCCTGCTCCTGCTGGCCACACCATTGCTGGTGCAGGGCAGGATGCTGGTGGCCTTCTTGGCCACCTGGGCACTCACTGGATCTCCTTCATCCAGCCATCAATCAGCACCACCAGGTCCTTCTCCACTGCATATCTCTCCAGCTATGCACCCCTGAGCTTGGAGCAGCCATGGGCAGAACCTGGTACTTGGTCCTGTTGAAGCTCATGCAGTCAGCCTGGGGCATTGATGCAGCCTGTCCAGGTCCCTCTGTAGAGGGATCTCTGTGGAGGTTCATTACTACTCATTTGACAAACTCCTGTTAAACCACTTCTGATGCTACAGCTCCTTAATCACATCCCTAGAAAAGACAGACCTGGTCCCAGAGCTGCTGCTGCCTGACCACCTCTTGCTCTCCTGCTGGTGTAGCAGTGGCTGCTCCCCTCTCTCCTTGGGGTGCTTCACACAGGATGTCAGCTGGTTATGCCATCGCCAAGCCAAGTCAGTAAGGTGCCCAGGAGAGAAGAAAACCAATTCACAAGCTCCACCAGGCATCTTGCTTAGGTTCCTACTGCCACCTACCCACCTGATGCCCTCTCAGAGGCTCAGCTAACCCCCTGTGTGCTGTTTAACACTCTGCTCGAGGCAGAGGTAAGCCTGAGATGGCATTAAGTGACAGTGAAGAAAGGCAGGGAGTCAGATGGTTAAACCAAGCCTGAGCCCAGCAGGGCCAGCAGAGCCTCCTCCTGCCACTGCTGCACTCACACAACCGCTTCCAAGGGCAGCAGTGCCACAGGTCTGACTTGGCTCTTGCTGCCTGCTGCAGAGCAGGTGTGGGAAGGGCTCAGGCAGACTCGGGCACGGGTGGCAGCCCACGGCAGGCCACGTGGTTAGCTGAACGCTGGCTTCTGAGGCGGTGGCAATTCAAAGATGCTGACTCCAGGGCTCGCCCTTAGAAATGCCTCCCCAAAACCGAACAGCCACAGGCTGTGTCCTGTAAAACTGCCACTGCCAAAAGCTGGGAGCTCCGAAGGGATACACGACACCTTTTTTCCCTCCTCCTCTCCCCTGCCCTCCCTCTGCTCTGCCCCCCTCCGCCGGTTCTCTATCCGTGCCCTTGCCCGGCAGCTGCCGCAGGCTCCGAGCGTGGCTCAGCCCCGCGGGTGGCTCAGCCCGCGGGTGGCTCAGCCGCGGAACTCTCAGCCCCCAGCTGCTGCTTCCCTGCGCTGCTCAGGATGCGGAGTCAGCCCCGACTCTGCGCGGCCTCAAGGAGCAGAAGCAAGCTGTCTGCCACCGACCTGGGAGGAGAGCCCAGGCCAGGCACCGAGAGCTGTGCTGGCTTCACAGAACCACAGAATCACAGAGTCGAGCAGGTTGGAAGAGAGCTCCAAGCTCACCCAGCCCAACCTCTCACCCAGCCCTAGCCAACTAACCAGACCATGGCACTAAGTGCCCTATCCAGGCTTGTCTTGAACAGCTCCAGGGATGGAGGCTCAAGATCATTGAGCCCAGCCTATCACCTAACCCCTTCTAATTCACTAACCCCTGGCACCAAGTGCCTTATACAGCCTCTTCTTAAACACCTCCAGAGTGAGGACTCCACCACCTCCCTGGGCAGCCCATCCCAATGCCAATCACTCTCTCTGCCAACAACTTCCTCCTAACACCCAGCCTGAGCCTGCCCTGGCACAGCTTGAGGCTGTGTCCTCTTCTTCTGTCCCTGGGTGCCTGGCAGCAGAGCCCAACCCCAGTTGGCTACAACCTCCCTTCAGGGAGCTGCAGAGAGCAATGAGCTCTGCCCTGAGCCTCCTCTCCTGCAGGCTGCACACCCCCAGCTCCCTCAACCTCTCCTCACAGGGCTGTGCCCCAAGTTCCTCACCAGCTTTGTCACCCTGAAGCTAATTGGAGTATTTTAAAGAGAGAAATTAGATGATAGGTTGTGAGAAGCAAACAATGGTGATGTCCACTTCACTCATAGGCTTGCTGAGAGCTCTAAGAACCAGAACACAAACACAGGCAAGTCTGAGTCTGTGTCTCTCCCTGGCTTCTGCTGCATTAACTGCTTTTAGCTGGATCTGTGTAACCCAGCAGCTCTCCTATAAGGACAGGCTGAGAGAGTTGGGGCTTCCAGGAGAGCTTGGAGTGGCCTTGCAGGATCTGAAGTGGGCTACAGGAAGGCTGGGGAGGGACTATTGCCAAGGGCTGGGAATGGCAGGACAAGGGGAATGGGTTTGAAGTGTCAGAGGGGAGATTGAAAGTGGATGTGAGGAGGAAGTTGTTTGCAGTGAGGGTGGTGAGACACTGGCACAGGTTGCCCAGGGAGGTTGTGGAGCACAGAATCACCCAACCTGATCTTTGCTCTTTGATCACTTTGGGTGATTCTGTGCTCCACAACCTCCCTGCAGGTGTTCAAGGCCAGGTTGGATGAGGCCTTGAGTGCCCTGTGCTAGTGGGAGGTGTCCCTGCCTATGGCAGGGGGTTGGCACTGGCTGAGCTCTGAGGTCCCTTCCAACCTTCCCATTCTATGATTCTGTGATTCTCTGATCACACTGGAAGCCTGTGCAGCATTCCCAGGTGCAGTGAGTGCCCCTCACCACTGCAGGACCTTCAGAACACCTGCAGCATGCAGGCTGCTGGGGCAAGCAGTGCCTAAGGAGCAGGTCTTGGAAGGAGAAAGGTCACTTCTGCCATGCTCCACGAGTTGCCAGAGCTGCTGGCATCATTCACCCCTCTTGGGCTGTAAGATCCCTGCAGGTCTGGGGGATGGGCAAAGGTTTTCTGTAGCACCTTGGCACCAGGAGCAATGCCCAGGGTGAAGCCTTTGCTGCCAGTGAGACCTGACTGAAAGGGAGCAGCAGGACTCAGTCCCTGCCTGTAGGGCAAAGGCAGCAGGAGCAGAGATGCTTCCATTTCCAGAGGCTCTTCCCATCACTGTTTGGCCTTCAGACACTGCTGTGGCTACCTGGTCTGGCTAGCAGGCACAAAATGAGCCCAGGTGGATGCCTGCTGGAATCAGCTGCCCTGTGATAGCACAAGGAGCAATGGACACAAACTGGAACCCAGGAATCCAGCATGAGGTGTGAGGGTGCTGGAGGCCTGGAGCAGGCTGCCCAGAGAGGTTGTGGAGACTCTCTGCAGACTTTCCAAACTCACCTGGATGCATTCTTGTGTGCCCTGCCCTGGGTGACTCTGTTCTGGCAGGGGGCTTGGCCTGGGTGAGCTCCAGAGGTCCCTTCCAAGCCCTACCATGCTGGGATTCTCTGGCTCTGTGACTGCATAAGGAAGCAAGATGTGACATTTGCTAAGGGTGAGGACCTCCCAGGCTTAGGGAGTGGTTCCTGTGGTTAGGTCCCTGTGCTGGTGTGCCAGCTGCCAGGATGCCAAATCAGTTTGCCCAGCCTCAGGCTGCAGACACTGCATCAGTGTAAAGCTGCCCTGTGAGGTTGGGGAGGCTCCTGTGGTGAACCCCCTGTGGCAGCCCAGCCCCTGGGGCTGCCATTAGGTGAGGGGCTTGGAAAGCAGGTCTGGTGAGAAGGGGCTGAGGTTGTTTAGCCTGGAGAAGAGGAGGCTGAGGGCAGACCTCATTGCTCTCTACAGCCACCTGAAAGGAGGTTGGAGTGAGGCTGGGGTTGGCCTCTTCTCCCAAGTAGACAGCAACAGAACAAGAAGAAATTGCCTCAAGCTTCCCCAGGGCAGCCTTAGGTTGGAGATGAGGAAAAAATTCTTTGCTGCAAGAGTGGTCAGGGAGTGGCAGAGGCTGCCCAGGGAGCTGGTGGAGTGCCCATGCCTGAGGTGTTCAGCAAGGAGTGGATGTAGTATGTACAGTTCTGGAGCCCCCAGCACAGGAAGGCCAGGGAAGTGTTGGAGGCAGTGCAGAGGAGGCCAGCAAGATGCTGAGAGGGCTGCAGCAGCTCTGCTGTGAGGACAGGCTGAGAGAGTTGGGGCTCTGCAGCCTGCAGAGGAGAAGGCTTCCAGGAGAGCTTGGAGTGGCCTTGCAGGATCTGAAGGGGGCTGCAGGAAGGCTGGGGAGGGACTATTGCCAAGGGCTGGGAATGGCAGGACAAGGGGAATGGGTTTGAAGTGGCAGAGAGGAGATTGAAAGTGGATGTGAGGAGCAAGTTGTTTGCAGTGAGGGTGGTGAGACACTGGCACAGGTTGCCCAGGGAGGTTGTGGAGCACAGAATCACCCAACCTGATCTTTGCTCTTTGATCACTTTGGGTGATTCTGTGCTCCACAAGCTCCCTGGAGGGGTTCAAGGCCAGACTGGATGAGGCCTTGAGTGACCTGTGCTAGTGGGAGGTGTCCCTGCCTGTGGCAGGGGGTTGGAACTGGCTGAGCTCTGAGCTCCCTTCCAACCTTCCCATTCTATGATTCTATGCCTGCAGCCAGTGAAGGAGTGAGCCTTAAATACCAGAATCAATGAGTCATGGTTGGGAATTCCTTTGAACCGAGGAGTCAGAGCCCAGAGCCAGGAGGATATCAGTGCTGTGCTGCTGAGCAGACCCTGGGCAGCAGCCCCTCTAATCCCCCAGCACACCCTATTGTTTATGGTGCTGATCTATTTTAGAGCAGTGTTTGTTTCCATGTGGACTTGTATCTGTGGGAAGAGAAGAAGACTCAAATGAGCTGATGTGCCTGTGAGATCCCTCGGGGGATATGGGGGGGTGGTGGTCCAGGAGTATGGTGTCAGTGTGTGGCACAGTGCCTGTGCCACAGAAGCTCAGATTTCAGCAGGGCTCAGGGCTGCAGTCCTAGGCAGGGACATCTGCCAGGCTCCACCATGGCTGCACTGCCAGCTGAGGCTGGGGTCTGGCTGCTGCCCTCAGCTCACTGCAGGGGAATGCACTTTGCCTGCTCCACTGCTCTGATGTTTGCTTTCTCCTCTGCTTTCTCAGAGCAGATCCAGCTCTGCACCAGAGACTCATAGATCATGGAATGTGTTGGGTTGGAAGGGACCTCAAGGATCAGCCAGTGCCAACCCCCTGCCATAGGCAGGGACACCTCCCACTAGCACAGGTCACTCAAGGCCTCATCCAACCTGGCCCTGAACACCTCCAGGGAGGTTGTGGAGCACAGAATCACCCAAAGTGATCAAAGAGCAAAGATCAGGTTGGGTGATTCTGTGCTCCACAACCTCCCTGGGCAACCTGTGCCAGTGTCTCACCACCCTCACTGCAAACAACTTCCTCCTAACATCCACTTCAATCTCCCCTCTGCCACTTCAAACCCATCACCCATTTGGAGAAGAGTCCTCCTTGTCATGTGCTTCTTTCTTGCCCTCTCCACAGCATCCTTTGGGAAGACAAATCAGATGGGATGAAGCTGTGAGCCTGCATCTCCCCAACCCACATGCAGGCTGGTGACAATTCGCTGCCTGCTGGTGGATCTGTGCTGTCCAAGGGCCCGTGGGGAGATGTAGCTGCACTGACACAGAGCTCTGTGCTTAGTGTCCCCAGGCTCATCTAAGTCTAAGCCCTGGAGCAGGAGGAAGGCTGAGGGGTGTTGAGGAGGAGGTTTACCTTTCCAAATGTGTGGCTCAGGAGTGCATTCCTCACTCCTAACCAGCTGTCAAAAAGTGAGTGGCTTTGCAGGGAAACCAATAGCCAAGGCTCACAAGTTGCTCTGGGCACCCTTAGAAGATGCCTACTGCCAGGATGTCATCCCCTTGACGGGGAGGGTAAGAAGCAATCTTTCCCTGAGGGAGACTTTCACAGTGGGCAGAGGACCCCAGGAACAGAATGGTGGAACTGAATGGTCAGAAGCAACCTCTGAGATCATCCAACCCAAGCAAGGAGCTAACACCAGCACAGCCATCAGAACACATCCCCAGGTGCCAGCTCCAGCCCAAGCAAGGAGCTAACACCAGCACAGCCACCAGAACACATCCCCAGGTGCCAGCTCCAGCCCAAGCAAGGAGCTAACACCAGCACAGCCACCAGAACACATCCCCAGGTGCCAGCTCCAGCCCAAGCAAGGAGCTAACACCAGCACAGCCACCAGAACACATCCCCAGGTGCCAGCTCCAGCCCAAGCAAGGAGCTAACACCAGCACAGCCATCAGAACACATCCCCAGGTGCCACCTCCACACATTTCTTGAGCACCTTGAAGTTGGGGCAGGTATGGATCTCCTGCTCTGAGCTGTGCTGTTGCTTGAAGTCTTTAGGAAGCTGCAAAGCAATGAACTTCTCTTTGCATGCCTGAGGCTCAGCTCAGGGGTGACAGCACACAAAAGAGGTTCTCTGGCTCTCCCTCCTCCTGTGACACAGCTTTTCTGAGCTGGAGCTAGCAAAGCATCAGTGTCTGCCACCCTCACACAGAGCTGGTCTCCAGACACTGGCTCAGAACGACCCAAAGTTGGTCCTAACTCAGGGTCTAGCTCAGGGAGCTGTGGTGTGGATGGTCCAACAGAACCTCACCTTCTGACTGAACCAGGCCTGGCAAGTGCCATCACAGTGGCATCAACCCACCCTGATTTTGGCATTGCACTGCTTGGTCACCTCCCCAACTCCTTGGACTTTTGTCTTGGTCACCACCCCAACTCCTCACAGAGCTTGAGGGAAGGAATTTATGGTGGAGATGTCAGGAGTTCTTCCCCTCCTGCCAGCAGACAGCCCTGGAGCTGTGAACTATTTATCAGAGCCTTGCAAGCACCCAAGCAAGGTCACTTAACTGATGGGGATGGAGGCTCCCAGGGCATTATGCAACTGGCAACACAAAGACAAAAACACTTCTGCACTTTCCTAGAGCTGCCACCGAGCCGCCTGATGTTTTCACCATAATATTTACTTCTGTGTACACAGGCAAAAACTCTCCAATCCCAGCTCAAAACAGAGAGATCAGAGAAGGAGAACAGGGAGATGCCAGGTCTGCTGTTTAAAGATTATGCAAAATGTTTTTCACTAGCATAAATATTGGACTGGGAGCTCAGCCTGTGGTGTTTACCCAGTTGGGATGCACAGGGAGTGCAGAGCCCCAACGGGCACCGCCCTGGGGGCTGCCCCACATCCCTGCCTGGCCCTCCCTATGTGGTCCAGGCTGTGGGGGGACAATGGGTTCACAGATTCACAGACTGGCTTGGGTTGGCAGAGACCTTCAAATCATCTGGTTCCAACCCCTTGCCATGCCAAGGGATATCTCCCACCTGCTCAGGTTGCTCAAGGCTTCATTCAGCCTGCTCCTGAACACCTCCAGGGAAGTTGTGGAGCACAGAAGCACAGAATGTGATGTTTGATCACATTCTGTGCTCCACAGCCTCCCTGGGCAGCCTGTGCCAAGTGTCTCACCACCTTCAGTGTAACCCTCTCTTGCCAGGTGCAGGCTGTGGGGGATGATAGATGCACTGATGGCTGCCCCTGTCTCACCAGCTCCAGGCAGTGGGCATAGTTGGGGTTCAGCCTTGTGACACACTGCAGCCACCTGCCACCTGCAGGAGTCTCAGGGCAAGTTGGATCGTGGTGGGGGGGGGCAAAGGAAGAGTTAAAGGCTCAGCAGCTCAGGCTGGTTGGAGGCTTGGGAGGTCAGTGGAGGGTGATGCTCTGGATGGGGCTGCTGGCTCCAGCACAGCTCTCAGGGCAATTGGGCTGTGCTGGCAGGAGCTCAAGGCACTCGGGGACCTCCTCTGACCATACAGAGCAGGGGGAAGGGCCAAGCACAGCTCATGCTGTCTACAGGCAGCCCTGATCTTGTCTGTGCCGTGGAAGATGCCAACAACTGCCTCCTGGCTCATGAGTGTGGGAGGACACCGAGGTCAGAGCACTGCCCTTGGCACTGTGCACCCTGAGCATGTCCCTACAGCTGGTGGAGGGTCTTGTCCCCCCTGTCCCTGTGGGAAGGTGGTGGGGAGGAGAAGTGGGGACAGGCTTTTGGTGAGTCCCTGTTGCATGGCTGAGGAAGGCAGACTTTTGAGTGGGACTGTGTATTTCCGTGTCTCACAGCCAGGGCAGGAGAATTTCTGTTTGAATCCACTGGAGATTATGCTTTGGGGATGGGTTCCCAGTGGACTTGGGCAGGGAGAGCAGCCTGGGAGAGCAGACTGCCTTCAGGAGACTCCTGTAGCACCTACAGCTGCTCTGATGTCTCTGGCCACAAAACAGGGTGCTCAGAGGTGCTGAGATCCCCTTGCAGCAGGGCCTGTGCTAAGCCTCAAGTGATGCACCCCAGGAAGGCAGAGACTTTGCTGCTTCCACCCTGAGTGCCTTACATGGCGAGAACAAAGCCTGCAGTTGGCTCTGTGTGCCCTTCCTCCTCCATCCCTCCAGCTTCTCCTCCTCCTCCTTTGAGCAGCCAGCCACATGGCACCTGAGGCACGAGGCCAAGCACACCTTTCACATCCCCAGACCATGCTGCTAGATATGCTTTAGGTGCTGCCTGGGCTGCAGCTTGGCCATGCTGCTGAAGGGATGTCACAAACAAGACAGTTGCTACAGGCATCAACCCCTTGGCAGGACACTGCATCTAGTGCCAACCAAACATGGGCATCCTTTGGGCAACCCTCATGCTGCCCCAGCTTGGCCAGTGCATGTTGCAGCAGCAGCAGTGCTCAGCAGCCCCAACCAAAGCATGAGAGGTGGAGCCCAGGTGAGGTCTCTTACAAGCAGAGCTTCCCAGGAAACTGTGAGACCAATACTGAGAGCAGCAGGGAAAGTGAGCTGGAGCTGGTGCCCAGGCTGTGGGTGCTGGCTGGCCAGTGCAGGCAGGGAGGGGGTTTGTGCCTGGCCAGGCTGCTCCAAGCTCTGCTGCCTTGGTGGCAATGAGGGAGAGAAGCAATGGTAGTGCCAGCACCACCTCCAGAGCCCCCCAGGTTACAGGCTTTGCTGATCTGTGCCCTGCTCCTCACTCTCCACTTGCTGAGTGTTTGCAGACACTGGGCAGCAGGCAGGTGCCTGGAAGGGCTGCACAAGTCCCATTGCAGAGTCACAGAACTGCCCAGACTGGAAAAGAACTTAAAAGATTATTGAGCCCAACACTGACAAGCCCTGGACTAAAGCACATCCCTAAGCACCACATCCACAGAACTCCTGAGCACCTCTACTCAACCACCTGCCTGGGCAACCTGTTCCAGGGCCTCAGAACCCTTTCTGGGAAGAAATTTTTCCTTATATTCACCCTAAACGTCCCTTGGCACAACCTGAGGCCATTTCCAGTCGTTTTATCACCTGATCCTAGGCAGAGGAGCCCAACCCACAGCTGGCTGCAGCCTCCTCTCAGGCAGCTGCAGAGAGCAATGAGCTCTGCCCTCAGCCTCCTCTGCTCCACACTGTGCACCCCAGCTCCCTCAACTCTCTTCTCCAGACCCTTCCCAGCTTTGTTGCTCTCTTCCAGACCTGCTACAGCTCCTCAATGTCCTTCTTGGAGTGAGGGACCAAAAACTGAGCCCAGTGCTCAAGCTGTGGCCTCATCAGTGCTCAGTACAGGAGGACAATCTCTCCCCTGCTCCTGCTGGCCACAGCAGTGCTGATCCAGATCAGGCTGCTGGTGGCCTTCTTGGCCACCTGGGCACACTGCTGGCTCTGCTTCAGCTGGCTGTAGTCCATGTGAACAGGTCAGTAGCCAGACAGTGCAGGCACCATCAGGCTGACAGACCCAAGGAGGAGGTGTCCAAGCAGGGCAGTGCACCCTGAGCACCCTGAGATCTGTGGGGACCTCATGGGGCCATGGTTCAGTGCCCTCTGCAGCTGAGCTTTGGGGAGGTGTCAACTTTCCTGCCTGCCATGGCAACAATGAGGCTAAGCCTTGGGGAGGGTTTGGGGCTCTCCTAGCGCTCAGGGCCAGGTGAGAGCAGTGCTGTTGTCAGCCCTGCAGCAGCACCAAAGCTGAGTTTTTGCTGCCCAGCAGCCTGCCCTGCCCTGCCTCTGCCGCCACCCTGCAGGAGGGCAGTCAGCAATGGAAGGTGCCCATCCCCATCCCTCTGCCCAGCGAGCTGGCAGCCATTCCGAGGCTGAGGCCTGCGTGAGCAGCTGGTTTGGGGAGGGCTGAGGCAGCACCAGGCAGGGCTGGGCTGGGCTGGGAGCAGGCTGTGTTCCTGGAATGCCTTCTGGTCTTTATTACAACAAAACCACAGCCAGCCCAAGAGAGCTCATGGCCCAGGCACGGGGCCAAGCCTAAGTTACTTCTACAAATATTTATTTAACCATATCAATGACAAACTCTTTTGTATAAATGTTTTTATTTAATCATAATTTACCAATTATTTTAAATCAATTGTTTGCCTGCTTTCTAAACACTAATCAAGAGGCTTGCATTAGCATTACTCAGGCGGATTAGCTGCATCACTGCAACGAGGCTTGTGCCATTGCATGCCTGCCTTGGCCATGCAAGGGGATGCAGATGGAGCTCCCAAATTGCACTCAAGACCTGTGGCACTGCCAGCCCTCCCCACCCAAGTGACTCCTGGGCTCTAGATGCCTTCCTCAAGCACAGGGATGCGCAAACACTGACTCCACCTGAACCTCTCAGGACAAAAGGTCCCTCTGAGCTCCCTGCATTGAGTCTTTGCCATGGTGGAGGTGCTGGCCCCGTTGCAGATACTTCAGGTGCCCTGCCCTGCCACTGCTTGCTCCTCACACCTGAACCTGGACCTTTCTCCAGTGAAGGAGATGTTCCTCAGTGTGTCCTCAGCACAGAGGTCCTTGCAGGAATACCTGAGTGTGAACATTGTGGTTTGGGGTTTGAGAAGGAGCCTGTGGATGACCTTGGGCTGTTTAGTCTTGAGAAGAGAAGGCTGAGAGGAGATCTTATCAATGTCTATCAATAGCTCATGGCTGGGGATCAGTGGCTGAGACCAAGCTCTTTTTGGTGATGCACAGCAATAAGCCAAGGAGCAATGGATACAAACTGGACCAGAGGAGGTTTCACCTGAACATGAGGAGAAACTTCTTTGCCATGAAGGTGACAGAGCCCTGGAGCAGGCTGCCTGGGGATGTTGTGGAGTCTCCTTCTCTGGAGGCTTTCAAACTCTCCTGGATGCCTTCCTATGCAGACAACCCTTAGGGGCTCCTGCTTTTGGCAGGGCGCTTGGACTGGATGATCTCTGGAGGTCTAACATTCTGTGACTCTGTGAAGCACCTTGCTCCCAGCCTTCTGAGCTCCCTCACCTCCTCAGGAACATCCTGGAAGGCCTCCAGCTCCCAAGTATTTCCTCCAGCTCTCTCACATACAGACCTCCTCCAGCCTCATTCCTCCCACCTCCAGCCCCAACATTAGAGAACTCTTAAACCCAGAGAATCTGTGACTTCCTCAGGGCTCTGCTCCTCCAGAGGACCATGAAAGGTGGCAGGGGCATGGTCTGCATCCAGCAGAGCTGCTGGGCAGATGGATGCTGTTGTGCTGTTTGGGGCCATCAGCACACCTTGGGGACCCTGAGCACTGCAGC
>VWYK01109392.1:0-12895 GCA_013399775.1 Semnornis frantzii
CCAGGTGCAAGACTCTACACTGTTAAATCATAAGCTGTTCACATGCAACTCAGGGGGTGTCAACTGCTGGAACTTCAAATCAAGAAAGTGTTCGTATGAATTTTCTAGAAGGTGAACTGTTTGATATTATGCTGCATGTTTTAGTCTAGCCTTTATGTCGGAGATCCTATGTGCATTGCATGTTTTTTGCAAGTTATTTACTATATTATTTATTTCTAACTCAAAATCATGAATATCTTTGCTCTTCCACACTTCCCTGATATATTGCTCCTGGTCTAATAGAGGAGATTTGTTAAGGAACTGTATGAATTTCTTAATATGGGCAAAACTTTTCCTGTGTATCCATTTAGGCAACTGCTGGGGACAACTATCAGGTACTTTGACAGCAAGTTTTTATGCATCCGTGGGGCAAAGATGTGCGAAGCAGTTTTAAAAAAATTAATTTCTGCATGCCAAATGTGTGTTTATGAGAGCACCAAGGCAATTGCACAGAAATTGTGCTTTGTTTTGTGCTCAGTTTTACCAATTTTGTGATAACAAATGATTGTACTTGTAACTGCCCACTTTGGGGGGGTTCAATAATATGTTTGCATGTCTGCATCCATACTTTAGAGAATACAAACAGGGACCTGAGAGTTTGCAATGGAACAAAGGAAGCATGGTAGTAAGTCATTGAGAAGCTTGGTTTTGCATGCAGCATCCTTGAATTAGTAGAAGTTGTTGATTTCTAGGACAAAAGCAGTTTGCTCTGCTGATTAGTGTAGAAATTACTTTAAAAGCTTGCCTATTAGCTGTAATTTT
The DNA here is from genome assembly GCA_013399775.1 of Semnornis frantzii. Taxonomy (NCBI): domain Eukaryota; kingdom Metazoa; phylum Chordata; class Aves; order Piciformes; family Ramphastidae; genus Semnornis; species Semnornis frantzii. Next base: position 802 of record VWYK01109392.1, read on the forward strand.
TCCCTTGTAAGCTTGTTGAACAGGTGGTTTTGGCCCTTAAGACCTGAAAAGAAGCAAGTTCTCTCTTTATTTATACTTGTTACTGCTGAGTTGTCACAGTAAGCAGGGATGCAGAAGTGAATCCACTGAATGATTTGGCTTGGTATTTTGAAGTCGAGGTTTTTTGGGGTTCGTTTTGTTTGTTTGTTTTTGTCAGAGCCTGTGATGGTTTGGGAGTTCCCTGCCCCCTCACACTTTGTAAAATGACCCAGACTAGAACTCAGCTGGCTGGAAGTTAAGGGATGAAGCTGTATTTACAGTTTAGCACCATGTACAAGCAGAGATATACACANAAGTTTTTTGGCTGATCTTGCCCTGTGCCATGACATTCAGTAACACATACCTCTATTTTAAACTGCTTCTGAATCACTCTACTAAAACGTTAGATTCAACCTAAGTAGTTTCCTAATAGCTACCTACAGATACCTATAACTCTCCTGGCCTTTTCTTTATGACAGCGTGGTCACATTCATTCCTCTTCTAATTATACATGGTACTTACTCAAATCTTCACTACTCAAGCATGTCAGCTGTTGAAGTAACAACAGTACTGTGAAGGTATTTTTAAAAAAAATAAAGGTAAGAAAAAGAAGGAATACAAAGAATGTGAAGTTTTAAGAGGAAAATAAAATTATTCTAACTGTCTCTGAATGCACTAAGTCCACTCAGACAATGTAGTTTCAGATGTTATGCAGTCTGGAAACCTGCCTTGAATTTAGGTCCAAAATGTCAGTATTCTTAACTTTTCTTGCTTCTTAGTTGTTCTTAACTATTCTAAAGAACTAGTGATCTTAGCTATTCTTGCTTATTAGTAGTTCTTAACTATTCTTAAAAACTAGTCTTCTTAACTATGCTTGTTTATTAGTAGTTCTTAACTATTCTAAAGAACTAGTGTTCTTAACTATGCTTGCATATTAGTTGTTCTTAACTATTCTAAAGAACTAGTGTTCTTAACTATGCTTGCTTATTAGTTGTTCTTAACTATTCTAAAGAACTAGTGTTCTTAACTATGCTTGCTTATTAGTGTTCACATGAAAGCCACAAGGTTTTGATCAACTAGTTACCTTCAGGGAGTGATCTGTGAGTCTGAAGGAGAAGAAATCTTCAGTCTTGCCCGCTGAAGTTACTGTTGTATCTTAAATAAGATTGCTTAGGAGGTCTCAGAAAGAACACTTTGTTCTAACTCTGTGCAAAAAATAACAGCTATCATGGCACTGCTAAAGGAAACGTAGTGGTTTTCAATTAATCTGCCATTTGCATTGTATCTCTTCCTTCAGGACAAACGTATTGAGACATTTATGATGAATTGTAGTTGGCTTGTTAATTTAAAATCTCTACCTGCTCTTTGTTTTTTTGAATAAAGACACTATGTCCTATGCTTTATGGTACAGGTCTTTGGTGGTAGAAATACACTCATGTAGCAGTAGGCAAAGCTTAGACACAACAATTCTTTTACATGTACCTAGTCAATAATCCTTTTCTTCCAGTGTGCATAGTTCCATGCTCTGCCTTAGAAAGGCACAAGGAGGGGGCATCTTTGCACAGAAGGTTGTATTGTTATATTTGCAGGATTTTGACTGATATTCAAATGTCCTCTGGGTTTGTTTTGGGTAGGAATGATCAAAATCGTACTTGGTACTTAAAAGATGGCACACTTAATCTTGCTGACATTAGGTATATAAGAAGGTCTGGAAAGAGCCCTGAATCAGCTTTCCCGGTGATAACCACACTCTGATGGTATGTAGGCTGGTTGTTGACATTAACAATATGTACTATTGTATCCTGTACAGTGAGACCTGAGGCAAACAGCTTTCTGAGCTGATTCTGGTCACCTCAGGATTCTAGATCACTTCACTCACATTTTTCTGGTCAATTTTGCCCTAAGCAGGGTGAAGTGCGCATTGTGTACTTAATAGGTTTTGGCAGTTGAGTGTTCTACAGTTGAATTTATACATATGGGTTTAAATTGGCAGAGAGGAGATTTAGACTGGATGTTAGGAGGAAGTTCTTTCCAGTGAGGGTGGTGAGACACTGGAACAGGTTTCCCAGGGAGGTTGTGGCTGCTCCCTCCCTGGAGGGGTTCAAGGCCAGTTGGATGAGGCTTTGAGTGACCTGTACTAGTGGGAGGTGTCCCTGCCTATGGCAGGGGGTTGGAACTAGATGATCTTTGAGGTGCCTTCCAACCTTACCATTCTATGATTCTATGATAGCCACAGTAAGAGAGCAGTGCTGTTAAACGTTATGTTTTAGTGCTGAAATTCTTGTGGTCAGTTGCAGTTCCTGGAAATCAAGTAGCAGCGGACCCATCATCTTTGCTGTAGGTCAAGGTAACCAAAAATCTGTGTTTCAACACTCTGCTGAGAAGAAGCTCATTCCTCCAGTCCAAACAGAGTAAACTGGATGACTGGATTTTAGTTTTTATATTACTTCTAACATGAAATGAAGCTGAGATATATGATTATAGCAATAATTGCATAGCACTTTTAAAGCTTAATTTTGAAGCTGGTTGATTTACTCTTGTTCATGTTTCAAAGTCATTTGTGTACCAGAGTGATATTTATAAGTCACAGAATCACAGAATGTTAGAGGTTGGAAGGGACCTCCAGAGATCATCCACTCCATCCCCCCCACCTTGAGGATCACTCAAGGTACTCCACACAGGAACGCATCCAGTGGGTTTTGAAAGTCTCCAGAGAAGGAGACTCCACAACTATTCTGGGCAGCCTGCTCCAGTGATATCACCTTCACTGGAGAGAAGTTTGTCCTCATGTTGAGGTGGAACCTTCTGTGTTCCATTTGCATCCATTGCTCCTTGTCTTATTACTGTGCACCAACAAAAAGATACTGGCCCCATCCACTTAACGCCCACCTGTCTGGTAAGATCCCCTCTTAGTCTTCTCTTCTCCAGACTAAACAACCCCAGGGCTCCCAGTCTCTCTCCATAGGGAAGATGCTCAAGATCCCCAGTCATCCTCATGGCTCTCTGCTGGAATCTCTCCAACATGTCCCTGGCTCTCTCAAATTGGGGAGCCCAAAACTGGATGCAGTATTGCAGCTGCTGTCTCAGCAGGGCAGAGGAGAGAGGGAGAAGAACCTCCCTAGCCCTACTGGCCACACTTTTCTTGGCACACCCCTTTGGCCCCAAGGGCACATTGCTGTCCCATGAAGAGCTTGCTGAAAGACCTCACATTCTGTATGTATATATTTTTCTTTTTCATTTTTATTTTGTAGTTTTCCTCTTTATTTCCTTATCTTTCCCCCTTAGACAGTTGTGACTCACTCTTCTTCAGCCAACGTAGAGAGCCAGTGAAGATGTCTGCTTACCTCTCTAAGTAGAAATGACAAAGCGTTGGTCATGAACAGGCTGATTTCAATGCAAACACTACAGTCCAGTTTTCATTTTTATTATTACTATTTTTTTAATCTTCTTTCTCCCCCATCTCCCTCCTTTCCCCTCCATCTCCTTTTCTTTCCCATCTTCCTCTTTTTTCCATTTCCTTCCTTTCCTCTCTGTCTTCCTCTTTCCCACATCTTACTTTTCCCACATCTTCCTCTTCCCACATCTTCCTCCTTGTCTCTCCATCTCCTTCCTTTTCCCCATCTTCCTCCTTTTATCTCCATCTCCATCTTACTTCTCTCCTTCCTTCTCCTCTCCATCTCCTTCTTTTCAGCACCCCCTCCTCTTTTCCACCATATCTGACACTTTCTCACCCCACACTGCATTTTTCCCTTTTCCCCCAAACTAGAGCACCTGGGTTCTATTGGAGTCTCCTCCCACCCCAGGTGTGGCCACTTTGCTCTCCCTGCCCCCTCCCCTTTATAATCTGCCTCAGGAAAGGCAGAAGCCCTAAGTTTGCCCAACTGGGCAGAGGATTCTCCTCCTGACATCATTGGTGAGTCCTTATGGTGTGCATCAGGTGAATGGAAGCGGGGCAAAAGCTGGGGAGTCTGGTGGCCCCCTAGCTAGACAGGTTAGAGCATTGATGGTCATTCTAACATCACCCGTAGGTGCTGGCTAGGAAGGTGTGGGTTGATGTTTGGGTCATTTCTTCATTCACAGAGAAATACCAATCAGCTACAAAATTTGCAAATTGTTTCTGAATTTGTCGCTTTCAGTTGGGAAAAAAAAAATGACAAAAGAAAAGAGATTTCTTGCTTTTAAGACAAAACTACTTCTTATTTTGAAACATTTCATTACAAAATTGACTAAATTTTTCGTAAAACTCTCCAGGGGTGATATATTCCAGGTTGAAAAATATATTTCTCATAATTTAAAATTGTTTGAGATTGAGGATGTTTTGTCTGGACAAAAAAAAAAACCCAAACAAACAAAATCCCAAAACAACAACCCACAACTTCTACCAACAAGGGTTTGGTTAGTTGGGTTTTTTGTTCTTTTTTAATTTTTTTTTTTTTTTTTGTTATTTGGGATTTTTTGTTTCTTAACCTTCCTGTGAAAAACTGAATTGCCTTTACAGGTTCATTCTTCTTTTATACATTGCCTATTGCGGAAAGTTCAGTTTAATTTTTATATTAATTGCTCTGATTGAAAGATTGCGTTAAATTCTGTGAAACTTTTCCTTGCAGTAGGAAATGAGATGAAATGAAGTGATACAGCCCAGGGTTGTTCTTCATACTCGAACTAGAATGAGGAGGGAGAAAAAACAGACGGGAACTGAACTGAAAGAAAAGTCACTGTGGACGTATGCAGAAAACTTGAACTGAATTCAAAGAAATCAGGACTTGAAAGGAGCTTTAAGCCAAATCTTGTCAAATCAGGCTGATCTTTATAATAAACATACTCAGTCTCATGATCTAAACATGATTTCACCATACATGTTTAGGGAAGGTGGAACTGACATTTTGCAAGATTCAGATGTTGCGCTTGGGCAGTTTTTGATTTGTTGGAGGACCGTGAGCTAGGTAGAACCAGTAAGCCTAGCATAAAGAGTATCAGACCTATCAAATATGCAAATTTGCTATCAACAGAAATCATGCAAAATTCAAGAACATTATTACACTGAAATTGGGTCATTTTGTCATGAGAGAGCTCTAAGAGATTATATCATTTCCTGACATAAAAAGAAACATTTGCATTCTTTGATAGCAGAGTTGATCAGTTTCAGAGTGTTTCAGCATTATGGCATGCCAGTAACATGAGGACGAATCATTAACCCTGTAATAAAAGAACCAGGCTTGGTGAAATTTAACCTTCTAGAAACTCTGATTGAAAAGCAAAGCATTCGCTTATTATTTGCCTTCTTATCTAGCAAGATATTTTAGGGGCTGGATTAGTTGTTAGCACTAGGAAAAGAATCCTTAAAAAAAGAACGTCTTTAAAGTGAAGGCTTAACATCTATATTTTAAAGAAATGTCTGCAGAGAACGTATATTGTAAGACCTCAAATAAAGAAATCCCAAACATAGCGTTGTAGGTGTAAGATTTGAACTCAGCCCATAGGATCTGAACTTCTTTCTGATCTGTTTTTAATATCTTTCTGTAATTTTTGTTTTATTGTTTGTGATTTCTAAATGTGTTTCCTTAGAAATGACCTTGAACTTTGATAGCTTTTAATTTTGACCTGTTCTAGGAGAAGTTTTTTTTCCCTGTTTATATCAAAGATTAATATGAAGAAAGCTAAGACTCAATGTTTTCTTTTGTGAGGTGAGATAGTCACAATTATACAACAATGCTTGTTCTCCACAAAACAGACTGCTCACAGTTTTAGTGAAAGCTAGATAAAATATAGCAATTGACTTCTTAGGGCTTTTAGATATAAGTCTTTTAATACTCAAAATAAATCAAAATAAAGTAATAGTTCCTTCAAAATAGATTGGAATGCTGGATTTTTTTTTTTTGTTTAATCTGCAATTTGAAGAGAGGGGAGGTGTGTGCATGATCTACAGCCTGACATTATTCTTCAATAATTTAATTAAAGTATTTGAATGCTCAAATTTCCTAATTTGACAATATTTCACAATGTGATATCAACTCTACTAGGAAGCAAACCTAGCCCAGATGAATGTGATCACACACATGAAAAGATATCTCTATATTTTTGCTTATATTTTATTTATACAATGAGTCTCAACCAAAACTCCTCACAGCTACATACATGTTGTTCTAAAACTCCATATTCTAAGGCATTTATTTCTACTACTGCCTATTCAAAATAATATGCCCTTTCTGACACTAATGACTGATCCATAATTGTATCATGAATTTTTAATATCTATTTTTTTTTCCCAAACAATTGATCTTAATGGGATAACCATTCTGACATGGTCTCTAATCTCAGCTGGAGAGAGGGGGAAAAAAACTATGCTTAATTTTCTTTCTTGTGCCTGACATATTTTGAGATATAATCAGATTGGTTTTCTTTCAATTAATATTGGCTCTGCACTGTTTTTCTCTAGTTGCAGGTATTAATGAATAAATTTAATATCTGAATCGCAGGTTTTTAAATTGGCTAAAGGAATAAATGTATAACTGCATTCCTAAATACATATCAAAGCTATATATTCTACCTTGGTGTGCATACAGAATTTCCATTACCACTAATGGGAAATAATGTGAGTGTTTAGAAGGCAGAATCTATTCCATGTAGTATCCAGTAACATGACCTTTTCCTTCTACTCCTGTTTTCCCTTCTTTGCACACTGTTTGCTATTCTAATACAGCATTTGAATTTGAGTTTTAGGAAATTTACTCAAAGCAGTAACAAAATTTATACCTTTCTCACAACAGAAAGGTTTCTGCAAGGCACCCAATGGATAGATCTGTATTAGGGGAGCAAATATGGCAAGGGCACAGACCAAAGCATGTTTGGCCAGATGTGGATACCTAAATTGCAACCACCACTGTTTAGACCTCTTGAATTTCTGTTCCATGGTTAGGGCTACATATAATAACAAAAAAGACACAGTTGCTAATCATGTCATTGATGGTAACAAAATGTTTGCACCATGGTGATGGTGCAGGAGGATGTCCATGTGGCAGAAAATAGGTTTTGTTAGTGCCATATTTTATGAAAAGCTAAATAAAAGTTCTTCTATGCCAGTGAGCTGTTCACAATTTTTATTACCACTCATCACATAAAAGCCTTTAAAAATCCCTAAATTTCTTCATGCATCCCAAGGGGCATATCTCTCTGGACTTTCACTACAGCTAGTGTCAGGAAGTCATTGAAGAGCTGTAGGTTCAGAATTTTTTAGCTGTAGAAGAGCCAGGGACAAGGCAATTCCTCCATTTTTGTCAGTATCTAGTGATTTTCTTGCTTTTATTGTTATCTGCTTGTTCCTTCAGTTTCTTTGAGAGAAAAATTATCCCAATGAGAGAAATTGGTGAGATGGTCTCCTTATAGTGGAAAAACTTGGTGCAAAACATTCTGCAAGCCACTTTCAGAAGTCAGCTGTGTTCCCACTTGCGCTGTGCTATGTGTATAGCATGGTGACGAAGTGCTAAGCAGCTTAGTCAATGAGAATAGCATTATTGGGTGGTTGTGGGTTTTTCAGTGCTGTGAAATGGGCTAGAGGAAAGTTATTTAGAAGAAACATCTTATTAAAACAAACTCAAACAAAACCAACAAACTAAAAGGCAAACCAATAAGAACTTCTCTAATAACAGGTAAGTTGAGTTTGTCACTGCTGTGTACAGTCACCTGCTCTCCTATTATGTGTCCCAGTTATTAAAGTGTCATCAGAAAGGGGAATGAAGATATGTACTTGAAGAGGGTAGATGAAGGTTCCAGGTGGCTGCCATCTGAGAATAGTTGCAAATGTACAGTTTTGAGTGCCCTAAATACATCATAGAATCAGTCAGGGTTGGAAGGGACCACAAGGATAATCCAGTTCCCACCCCCCTGCCATGGGCAGGGACACCCTACCCTAGATCAGGCTGCCCACAACCTCATCCAGCCTGCCCTTAAACGCCTCCAGGGATGGGACCTCAAACACCTCCCTGGGCAACCCATGCCAGGCTCTCACCACTCTCATGCTGAAGAACTTCCTCCTCACATCCAGTCTGAATCTCCTCACCTCCAGCTTTGCTCCATTCTCCCTAGTCCTGTCACTACCTGATAGCCTAAAAAGTACCTCCACAGCTTTTTTTGGAGGTCCCCTTCAGATACTGAAAGGCCACAATAAGGAGGTCATCTTGGAACCTCCTCTTCTCCAGACTGAACAGCCCCAACTCTTTCAGTCTGTCCTTGTAGGAGAGCTTCTCCAGGCCTCTGAGCATCCTCTTGGCACTTCTCTGGACATGTTCCAGCATGTCCACATCCTTCATGTAATAGTGGCTCCAGAACTGGATGCAGTATTCCAGGTGGGGTCTCACCAGAGTGGAGTGGAGAGATAGAATCATAGAATGGTAAGGTTTGAAAGGACCTCAAGGATCATCTAGTTCCAACCCCCTGCCATAGGCAGGGACACCTCCCACTAGTACAGCTCACTCAAGGCCTCCTCCAACCTGGCCTTGAACACCTCCAGGGAGGGAGCAGCCACAGCCTCCCTGGGCAACCTGTGCCACTGCCTCACCACCTTCACTGTAAAGAACTTCTTCCTAACATCCAGTCTAAATCTCCCCTCTGCCACTTTAAACCCATTGGCCCTAGTCCTGTCATTGCAAGACCTTGTAAATAATCCCTCCCCAGCCTTCCTGTAGCACCCCTTGAGATACTGAAGGCTACTATAAGGTCTCCTGGAATCCTTCTCTTCTCCAGGCTGAAGAGCCCCAACTCTCTCAGCCTATCCTCATAGCAGAGCTGCTCCAGCCCTCTGAACATCTTCGTGGCCTTCCTCTGGACCTGCTCCAACAGTTCCATGTCCTTCCTGTGCTGGGGGCTCCAGAACTCCACAAAGTACTCCAGATGGGGTCTGAGGAGAGCAGAGTAAAGGGGCAGAATCACCTCCCTCGACCAGCTGGCCATGCTGCTCTTGATGCAGCTCACGATCTGGTTGGATTTCTGGGCTGCAAGTTCACACTGCTGGCTCATGTTGAGCCTCTCATCCACCAGCACTCCCAAGTCCCTCTCCTCAAGGCTGCTCTCCAGCCAGTCACTTCCCAGCCTGTATTTGTGCTTGGGATTGCCTCAACCCATCTGCAGGACTTTGCACTTGGTCTTGTTGAACCTCATAGTTCATAATGTGCTCTGTGACTTCTAATCAGCATTGAACAACAAATGGGCTTATTCCATTATTTTTCAAGACAAACAAATTTCCTGTCACCTGGGATAATAATCTCAGGATCAATTTGCAACAGGAAAAAAAAAAAAGGCTAATGATATAAAACACTCTTAGCATCCTTTAAGGTGAGAAAAGATACCTGGTATTGAAATTGTCAAGGGTTAGGACTGAGCCAGACACAAATTGTGTGATAGATGCACTCTATTAACCCCTAATGCCTTCCCAAAGGGGAAGAGACAGGTAATAAGGGAGAAAGACTTATGGATTAGAAGAGAAAACTTAAAAAGATTTAATGGGAACAATAAAATGAAATACATGCAAATAGACACAAACCCAATATAAAACCCAAACACCTTCATGGCAATTATGTCACCATCACCACTGATGCTGAGTTAGACACAGGGGAAGTCCCAGACTGGACTCAATGGCAGATAGGAACCAGACACAGGAACTGGATTCTGGAACAAAATTCAGGAACTCATAGGTCAGGATCAAAGGCAAAATGAATGCAGTCCTCCTTGGATGCTGTCTATTGAAGAAGAGAGCTTGACCCTTGCAATCTCTCAGTTTTAAATTGATTATGAGATATTTGGAATGGAATCTATTGGTGGTCAGTTCAGGGTCACACATCTTGTCCCCTTCTCCCCACAGCAACAGACTTTCACTTTCTGCACCCCCAATGTGGTACATAAGACTGGGCAGTGACCTTGGTCTTCACTGGAGCAAGTGTCCCAGGTTGGGAACTATAGAGTTAAAAATCCTCTAGGGACTAGAAAATTGTTATTCAATGCCACAATTCTGCTGTCTCTTTATAAACTCATGTTGAGGCCAGCTCACTCTCTTTTCCTCTTCCTGCAGCCCTATGTCAGGTGGGAACTGCTTGATTGGGACAGACATGTAAGGAGCATGTAAGGAGGCCTGGTTTGGGGCCTCCAGAGGCTCTGTTTAGGTCTATGGATGGCAGAGGCATTGAGGGGGAGGATTGGAGCACTGGGAATTATAGATTTAGTTTTGGGTTGGGGGGAAATTCAGGGGGGTCACCATGGGTGTTGTATCTGCTTTGTAATTTCTGTCTGTATCTCTCTTTTCTGTTTTCTCTCCAAATCACTTAAGAGCTTCATTCTCTCATCTCTCTTTAAAAACCACAACAGCAAGTATAAGCAAGGCTCTTCCTGCACTCCAGTCCTGGGTAGCAAGTCTGCAAAAAACTTACCATTAGCTTTGGAAAGTGCAGGCACTTAGAAGAGACTGAGCTGAAAAGTAAAATCTCTGAACAGAATTAGGTCTATTCTAACTCAAACTAGGGCAGAAATGTTGAGGCACCAATTATGCATAGAGCACCAAGCAAATGTGAAAAATTAACTTAAACCTCTTTGGTTCTAATAAATCTTCAGGCTGTGGTTAAAATCTGTTGTGAGGTAGTACCGATTATTTGTTAAAAGGGCAGTAAAAGTATTTCTGACTTTGTCTGGGATTGATTTTTACATCTCTATTAGATACAATAAAGAAAGAATAAAAAATTAGGAGAAAAACATACAAGTAATGATAGAAATATTGAAGTGTTGTTTCAAAAGGTGGAACAAACAGCAGCGTATGCAGGCATCAGTGGAAGATGTGCAATGATGAACTACATAATTTATTTGGAAGAACTGCCAAAGGAAGGTGGCATTATGATAGAAAAGTTCTTGATTTGGAGGAGTTAACTGGAGTTTTAAACCAGAAGGAGAAAATGCCCATAGAGCTTCTTGTTTGCTTTGAAACTGTGCCTTAATTTGGTCATTTTGTTGAGATCCTCAGGAATTAAATATATTTTTGCTTATAAGAGATAGACTTCATTTCCTCATGAAATCTTGAACTACTGTGGCATCATTCTCTAGGGGAACATAGGCAAACAAGTTACAGTAGTCTCTTGCCTACAGTATTGTCATATTTCATTTGGAAAATTATATGAGGATATTTCATAAAGAAGAATACAGTCCCTGCATTCCCTTATGTGAATTGCATACCAGAGTGCTCCCATTAGACATCAAATGAAAAACATGTCCAAGAGATAACATGTATATATATATTCAATGTCTCAACATTGTTCAGCTTGAAGTACCCCAAAGTCTTAATGTGTTCTCTTGGATGGAGACAGATGTTAATGTCAGGAATCATGTTGAAAGGATTATGCTGGTATTTTATACACATAAATAACAGATTTTCGTATTGTTGCCTGTGCTCTTTAAATGCTAAGGAAATAAATAACTTAGGTAGAGGATGCGATGCCTTTTATTGGACTATAGTGTATAATATGCTGGGGCCAAATATTGTTTTAATGAAAATAAAATATTTCCAGTTCTTCAGGTCTGCATCGATCATTTTTGATGCTGTTTGAAGATTTTCTTTCTGCCTCTTGCATGAGCATCTCTCCTGCTCTGGGACAATTTTCTCAGCACAGAACTAACTCCCAAGGATTCATTTGCAAGGTAAGAAATGAGCCAAAGCCTCACACCTGCGTTGGACTCATTCAGTGATCTGTGTTAAAGATTAAATGACGTTTATTTGCCAGAATCACAGCCCTTGATGATCCCTTTGAAGAAGGGGATGTGCTCTACCATTGCTGCTGAAGCAGTGTTTTATGCCTTCAGCAGAGGCTCCAGTAAAGTATAAAAAAATATCTAGAGGAAACCTTATTAAGACCATGATAATTATTAAAGTCTGTTCCACAGTAAGTATTCTGGAATTTCTTGGGGTAAAGGATCATCAAGATAGATAAAGATCAACAGTGTCAATGCTAGGAAAAAGGGCACAGCAACAAAAACTCTCCTTTGCCATGCATTATGTGACAGCTTGTTGAATGCTAAACAATGCCAGAACATGCTTAATTCTCCA
>VWYK01109401.1:204-11607 GCA_013399775.1 Semnornis frantzii
TGTTGAGGCTGAAGAAGAGGAGGCTGAGAGGAGACCTCCTTGGCCTCTGCAGCTCTCTGAGAGGAGGCTGGAGCCAGGTGTGGGTCGGGCTCTGCTGTCTAGGAACAGGTGATAGAAGGAGAGGCAATGACTTGAAATTGTGCCAGGGAAGGGTCAAGTAGGAGATGAGGAAAAAATTATTTGCTGCAAGAGTGGTCAGGGACTGGCACAGGCTGCCCAGGTGGTGGAGTCCCCATCCGTGGAGGTGTTCCAGAAACCTGAGGCCATGGCACTGGGGGCCATGGTTTGGTGCCCATGGGCTGATGTTGGACTGGATGCTTCCAGGGGACTCTTTCAACCCAACCCATTCCATGATCCCCCCACTGCACCTCACCTGTCAGGACTGTTATCCCTATCCAGGGGGATGCCTACCATGGGGATCGCCCCCAGAGCACCTCGGCAGCAGTGCAAGGAGGCTGCCCCGCGGCCGTGCCCTGGCAGGGGCTGGCGGCGCTCCGCGGTGCTCACGTCTGCAGCTCCAGCAGATGCGCAAGGAGCAGGCTGCAGCCTTGGCCCCCGGGGCCCGGCGGTGAGTGACAGCTCTTATCTCGCTGCTGACAAGCCAGCAGCCTTCAGCAGCTCTACTTAAGGGGGAGCTCGCAGGGACCGGGGCAGAGGAAGGCTCCTTCCCCGCACAGCTGCCCACCCGTGTCACACCGAGACCATGCTGCCTGCCACCTCCAAGCTCTGCGCCGCCATCTCCTACCGGCACCTGCGCAACATGACCGGTGAGGGGCTGCGGAACCTCCGCTCCGTGGGCTGGCAGGGTACAGGAGGAGGTTCTGGCATGAGAGAGGGGATTCTGCCCTCTGCGCCGCTCTGCTGAGGCTCCTCCTGGAGTGCTGCGTTCAGTTCTGCAGCCCCCAGCACAAGGAGGGCATGGAGCTGCTTGAGAGGGTCCAGAGGAGGTCACCGAGATGAGCAGAGGGCTGGAGAACCTCCCCCGTGGGGACAGGCAGGAAAACTGAGGCTGTTCGGCCTGGGGAAGGCTCCAGGGAGACCTCAGAGCAGCCTTGCAGTACCTGAAGGGGCTCCAGGAGAGCTCGGGAGGGACTTCTGACAAGGGTTGGGAGTGCCAGGACCAGGGACAATGGATTTGAGCTACAGAAGAGGAGACTGAGGCTGGAGAGGAGGAAGAAATTCTTTAGAGTGAGGGTGGGAAGACACTGGCACAGGTTACCCAGGCAGGTTGTGGGTGCCCCCTCCCTGAAGTTGTTGAGGGTCAGGTTGGATGGGACCTTGAGCTACCTGTGCTGGTGGGAGATGTCCCTGCCCGTGGCAGGGAGTTGGCACTGGATGACTTTAAGGTCCCTTCCAACCCAGACCATTCTGTGATTTGTGTAGAACTGCTCCCACCCCAGGGCTGTGCTGTGGCATTCAGCTGCACTCTGTGCCTGTAGGGATCAGTGAGGACGGAGAAGAGGAGGCTCAGGGCAGAGCTCATTGCTCTCTGCAGCTCCCTGAAGGGAGGTTGGAGCCACCTGGGGTTGGGCTCTGCTGCCAGGCACCCAGGGACAGAAGAAGAGGACACAGCCTCAAGCTGTGCCAGGGCAGGTTCAGGCTGAGGGTTAGGAAGGAGCTCTTCACAGCAGGAGAGATTGGCATTGGGATGGGCTGCCCAGGGAGGTGGTGGAGTGCCCATCCCTGGAGGGGTTTATGAGGAGGCTGCATGAGGCACTCGGTGCCAGGGGTTAGTTCATTAGGAGGTGTTAGGTGATAGGTTGGACTCAGTGATCTCAGAGATCTTTTCCAACCTGCTTAATTCTGTGATTCAAAGAGAGACATCTCTGAAGTCTTCTGTTTGCTCTGGGAGAAGCGCCAGAGCAGGGCAGTGCCCGCAGCCGGTGCCTGATGCTGTCTCTGCCCGCAGGGCTGAGAAGACAAGCGGCTGTCACCATCAGCCAGGAGCTCAGCAAGCTGGCCTGCCGCAGCCCCGGACCCGGCGCCTGGATCAACCAGGTCCGCAGGAGGAGCTCCCTGCTCAGTAAGTGACCAGCAGGTGGAAGTTTGCTCTTTGCTGGGTGGTGGCCAGCACGGAGCAGGGCTCTGGAGAACCTGCTTGTGGGCAGGCTGCGCTTTGGCTGAACGACCTGTGGGGGAGGAGTGGGAACTGAGCTGACTTCATCAGCCTGGTCCGGTGGAGGATGTCCCTGCCCATGCCAGAGGCTTTGGAACTAGATGGTCTTTAAGGTCTTTTTCAGCTCACCCTCTTCTATGCCCAGCCCCTGGGCATGGAGAGATGGATCTGATGCAGCCAAAGCTTCTCTGTGCTCATTCCTGCTGTGCTGTGACTCTGTGCAGGCTCAAGGCTGGAGGAGAAGCCCTTCAGTGAGATGGAAATGTCTTACATCAAGCAAGGAGAGGAAGCTCTTCAGAAATCTCTCAGCATCCTGGAGGACCAGGACGGCTGGAAGACAGAGACAGAGGTGGTAGGTGCCCTGCTCTGCAGCAGGCTGCTGCTGCCCCCTGCAAACGTCTGTGGTGTCCATTCTGCCTTCCTGATGAGAGGTGACCTCATCAGAGTTTACAAATATGTAAAGGGGAGTGGCAGGAGGCTGGAGCCAGGCTCTGCTGGGTGATGCCCACTGACAGCACAAGGGGCACTGGGTGCAAGCTGAGGCAGAGGAAGTTTCATTTAAACATGAGGAGGAATTTTCTCCCTGTGAGGGTGGCAGAGCCCTGGCACAGGCTGCCCAGGGGGGCTGTGGAGTCTCCCTCTCTGGAGATATTCGAACCCTGCCTGGATGTGTTCCTGTGTGATCTGGTATAGGTGATCCTGCTCTGGCAGGGGTTGGAGTGGCTGAGCTTTGGAGGTCCCTTCCAGCCCCTGGCACTCTGTGATTCCCCTCCACAGCGTAATGGAGACAAAGTGCTGAGCAAGGTCCTGCCAGACGTGGGCAAAGTCTTCCGGCTGGAGGTGGTGGTGGACCAGCCCCTGGACACGGTGTACAGTGAGCTGGTGGACAGGATGGAGCAGATGGGAGACTGGAATCCCAGCGTCCAAGAGGTCAAGGTAGGAAGCAGAGCAGCTGGCAGAGCTGGCTCAGCCAGCAGCCCACACATGTGGTGCTGCCAGGGGCACCACAGAGCCAGGACGGTTGGAAAAGCCCTCTGGGAGCAAGTCCACACCTTTGTGACCACTGGACCATGGCCCAAAGTACCACACCAGTTTTTGAACACAGGGATGCGAACTCCACCACAGAATCACAGAACTAACCAGGTTGGAAAAGACCTCTAAGGTCATCAGGCACCACCTAACACCTCCTAATTAGCTAAACCATGGCACTAAGTGCCTCATCCCACCTCCCTGGGCAGCCTGTGCCAATCCCTGACCACTCTTGCAGCAATCCTCATCTCCAACCTAACTCTCCTCTCCTGCAGCTTGAGGTCATTGCCTCTTGCTAGTCCCCTGGCAGCAGAGCCCAACCCCCACCTGGCTCCAGCCTCCTCTCAGGGAGCTGTGGAGAGCAATGAGGTCTCCTCTCAGCCTCCTCTTCTCCAGCCTCACCACCCCCAGCTCCCTCAGCTGCTCCTCCCCAGCTCTGTTCTCCAGACCCTTCCTCACCTTTGNACCCTTCCCCACCTTTGTTGCCCTTCTCTGGACCCACTCTAGCCCCTCAATGTCCATCTTGGAGCCAGGAGCCCAAAACTGACTCCAGTATTTGAGGTGTGCCCCCTCCAGTGCCCAGCCTTGGGGCATGATTGCCTCCCAGCACCATTGGCACCCATCAGCATGCAGTGGGCACCCAGGATGGCAGAGCAGGGCAGCACTGGGGGTGCTCCATTCCATTCCTTGAGAGAAGAGACAAACCCCCACCTGGCTTCAGCCTCCTCTCAGGCAGCTATAGAAAGCAAAGAGGTCTCCCCTCAGCCTCCTCTTCTCCAGGCTGAGCAACCTCAGCTCCCTCAGCTGCTCCTCACAGGACAAGGAATCCCTTTGCCCATCACAGCAGGAGCACAGAGGTTTTTCCTCTGTTCTTTTGGCCTGGAGAGGCCAGGCTTGATTTGATCCTCTTGTCTGCAGCAGCTCATCTGCTGCTTGTTGTGTAGGAAATGGTCCTGTGAGGGAGCAGCTCCCTCCTGCTCTTCATTCATAGTGTCACTGGAGAGGAACTACCCCAGGACCTCCATGTGCAGGAGAGAGCATTTTGCTGTCCCACAGCTTGTCTGGAAGAAGACAGGCATTCAGAGCAGGCTCTTCCCTTCACCAGCATCTCCTCTCCTAACCACTTAAAGCCTCTTCTGCATCCTGGGATGGAGCAGAGATCCCTCTCCAAACACCGAGTTTGTGTCAGAGGCTGTGTTGGGGCACACTGCCCAGCCCAGCCCAGGACTGCCCTGCCCAGCCCTGCCCAGCACTGCCCAGCCCTGGCCAGCTCAGCCCGGCCCAGCCCTGCCCAGCCCAGCCAAAGCTTGGAGTTTTGTTTGCAGTCAACACTTACCACAGAATGGTTTGGCTTGGAAGGGACCCCAAAGCTCAGCCAGTTCCAACCCCCTGCCATAGGCAGGGACACCTCCCACTAGAACAGGTTGCTCAAGGCCTCATCCAACCTGGTCCTGNGCTGGGGTGTGAGGAGAGCAGAGCCAAGGGGCAGAATGCCCTCCCTTGCCCTGCAGCCCACACTGCTCTTGCTGCAGCCCAGCAACACTTCCAAGTGACGTTTTCCTTCTCCACCTGCCCAGATCCTCCAGAAGATTGGGAAGGACACAGTCATCACCCACGAGAAGGCAGCTGCTGCCCCGGGGAACATCGTTGGGCCGCGGGACTTCGTCAGCGTGCGCTGCTCCCGCAGACGCGGCTCCACCTGCGTCCTGGCTGGCATGGCCACCAAGTATGGAGCCATGCCCGAGCAGGATGGCTTTGTCAGGTAATGACCTTCCCCACCTCCAGTGCTGCATGCTGTTATGGGCACTGCAATGCAGGAGAGGTGTGGAGGTGCTGGAGAGGGTCCTGAGGAGGGCAACAAAGCTGCAAAGGGCCTGGAGAGTAAATCTGAGGAGGAGCTGCGGACCTCCAACACCTGCAGCAGCAACCAGTGAAAGAACCATCTGGAAACAGTGAGTGTTTGGGGAGTGTTTCTGGGAGCAGCCTCAGAACACACTGAAACACCCTGCAGGGACCCAGATGTTTTGTCACAAGGCTGAGGCCACAGCTGGAGCGTTCAGTTTTGACGTACAAGAGAGATGTGGAGGTGTTGGAGCAGGTCCTGAGGAGGGCAACAAAGCTGGGAAAGGGTCTGGAGAGTAAATCTGAGGAGAGACTGAGGGAGCTGGGGATGGGTAGTGTGAGGAAGAGGAGGCTGAGGGCAGAGCTCATTGCTGTCTGCAGCTGGGGATGGGTAGTGTGAGGAAGAGGAGGCTGAGGGCAGAGCTCATTGCTGTCTACAACTACCTGATAGGAGAGGAAATGGCCTGGAACTGTGTCAGGGGAGGGCTAGTTTGGACATGAGGAAAAATTCGTTTGCTGCAAGAGTGGTCAGGGATTGGCACAGGCTGCCCAGGGAGGTGGTGGAGTCCTCATCCCTGGAGGTGTTCAAGAAACCTGTGCCTGCCCATGGCACTGGGGGCCATGGTTTGGTGGCCATGGTGGGGCTTGGGTTGATGTTGGACTGGATGATTGCAGAGACCCAAACAATTACCTGACTCCAGGAAGAAACCCAAAGTCACAAAGCACAGCTCTGCTTTTTGAGGCTAAATCAGATAGAATCACAGAGTGGTAGGGGCTGGAAGAGACCTCTGGAGCTCATCAAGCCCAACTCCTCCTGCCAAAGCAGCATCACCCAGGGCAGGTCACAAACACATCCAGATGGCTCTGGAAAGTCTCCAGAGCAGGAGACTCCATAACCTCTGTGGGCAGCTGGCTCCAGCACCCCTCACAGTGAAGATGTATTTCCTGCTGTTGAGGTGCAACCTCCTGGGTTCCAGTTAGTTTCCCCTGGCCCTCACTTCCAACCTGCATCCATTAGATGTCTTCCAACATCTTCTCCTTTCCCAGAGCTGAGAATGGCCCCACCTGCATGATCCTGCGCCCGCTGCCCGGCCGCCCGGCACAAACCAAGCTGACCTGGCTCCTCAGCATTGACCTGAAGGTGAGCTTCACAGCCAGCATTTCAAAGCACAAAGCTGGGGTTGCATGTGAGGCACTGATGGCCTGTCCCTGCTTCCTCTCCAGGGCTGGCTGCCCAAGACCATCATCAACCAGGTCCTCTCCCAGACGCAGGTCGACTTCGCCAACCACCTTCGGAAGCGCCTGGCACGGGAGGTGGCAGTGAGCTGCTGACCACAGGGACCTGTCCTGTCCTGCTTTGTTCAGGGCTGTAGGGAATCATGCAATGGGGCAAGTCAGACCCAGCCTGTGCTAATTAGCCAAGGCCTTGGAGAGTAGATGCCACTAATTAATGCACAACTGCACACCAAGGAAAGCTTTGGCTACTGAAACTCATGAGGGAGGGAGGAGGGCAGGGGCCAGCAGCAGCTCCTCCTGCAAAGGCAGCACCAAAAAGCTGAGGCGCGTCCTGAACTTGCCCCACTTGAGGACATTGTTCCCTCCCTCACTAACTAAAGAAATTAAAGCTTTAATTAGTGGTCTCTGCTGTTAAAGGCTTTGGCTAATTAGTCCCTAAGGAGGTCCCAGACACCTGAGCAGAGAGGCAGGAGGGTCTGCAGATGCTTGGTGGGGGCAAACACAGGACTTAGGCTCCAATTTTAGTCCTCTCCTTCCCCCAAAACACAAATGCAGCACGCACTTGGAGATGTTACTCC
The DNA here is from genome assembly GCA_013399775.1 of Semnornis frantzii. Classification (NCBI taxonomy): domain Eukaryota; kingdom Metazoa; phylum Chordata; class Aves; order Piciformes; family Ramphastidae; genus Semnornis; species Semnornis frantzii. The sequence continues at coordinate 7,006 of VWYK01109401.1, forward strand.
CTCCTCCCCCCTCCTTGAAGCAGCTCTAATTTATTTTTCCTGTACAGACACACACAAAGTGTCCAATTAATAATAATTATTTATTAATTCAAGGACAACCCCTTGGAGGAGGCTCTGCCTGAGCTGTCGGCGCAGCAAGCAGGAGGAGATCTCTGGTGTAGCTACTTGGGAAGTTTTAAATCTCATTCATAACAAGAAGACACAAAAATCCAAACCCTCAAAAGTTAAAGAGTTTAAAGCCTTTTATTTTTCAACTGGTTTCCAGTTTGTGGGGAAATAAAAAATAACCAAGAGTTTGGCCAGCAGCTCAGTGTCACTGGCACACGCAGCCTGGCTGGAAGCTCTTTTGTGACCAAAGAGCTGAGCACGTGAGGGTGGTGGTGTTTCTGCAAGTGTCCCACAGCAGACAGGTCCAGCTGCTGCCTGCTTTCACCCAACCACTGCCTGTAACAAGCCCAGCACAGCACAGGAGGCAGGACTTCAGCACAGGAGGCAGGACCTCAGCAGAAGGTCTTCTTCTTCAGCTGGGGAAGTGACGGAAGGCACCGAGAGCTGCCCACAACTAGCACAACACTCATGGGAACTGCTCCTGCTCAGCCTCCAGCAGAGGGGTGGAGCAGGTTTGCAAAGCCCAGGCCTGCCCTGGCTGTGGGTGCTCTGAGTGATGCCAGCTGCTGGACAATAAAGCCCCTGGCCTGGCTGCTGCTCTGGCTGTGTGGTGGCTCCCAGCGCCGTGTCCCCTACGGCTCCCAGGGTGGGCTCCGGCGGCCGTCGACTTCGGTCTCCACGTGGTACAGCACATCTGCCAGTGTGTGCTCCACCACTGCACCCCAGCCCATGTCACTCATCTGGCCAGGGAAGGAAGCACAGAGAGCTGAGGGGCAGGGCAGAGAGGGAGCAGCCCTTGCTGTACACCACAGAGTGGTGCAGGCTGGCTGAGAGCCTTTAGGAGCATCTGCTTGGACCATTCTCTAATGCTCCCAAGGCTGGGGCTAAGCCATGGCCCTCAGCACCACAGCTCTGAGGCTTTCAACCACCTCCAGGGATGGGGATTCAGTCACCTCCCTGGACAGCCTGTGCCAGTGGTTATTTTCTTCTCCTAAACTTCTGTTTTGAGGGCTGTTTCCTCTCCCTAGTAACAAGTGATAGGGCAAGAAGAGACCAACCCCCACCTGGTTCCAACCTTCCTCTCAGGGAGTTGTAAGGACCAAGGTTTCCTGCTCAGTCTCCTCTTCTCCAGGCTGAACAACCCCAGTTCCCTCAGCTGCTCCTCACCAGACCCTCTACCAGCTTCATTGTCCTTCTCTGGAGCTGCCCCAGGACCACAATGTTCTTCTTGGAGTGAGGGCAGCATCCCAGGGCTGTTTCCCTCCTGAAAATATTAGCTGGGGGGGATGGGGGTGAGGAACCAGCACCTACTGAGTTAAAACTCAGCTGTTAGGCTGTTTGGCCTTGAGGTTGCACTCTCCAAGCACAGAGCCTGGGGAGGACAGATTACAGGCTTGGTCTAAATCAACTCCCAACACCACAACCAGCTCCCACTCCCCTTTTTTGAGTCCTTACTGTGAGGCACCACCCAGGGAGGCAGAAGCTGCTGCTGTTACTCACCGGGCGGTAAGTGATATCTCTGGGTGGGAACTTGAAATATGGCCCAAAGTTTATAGAAACCTGTGGAAAACATTGGTCATTAATCCCCAAAATCAGGCAAATTGCTTTGGTCTTCAGTCCCCATCCCCTCCTAAGCCTGAGTCCATCTGCACCCAGTACAAGGCCACACCAAGAACCATCCTTGGCTGGAAAGGAGGTTTGGTAGAGTTCCTCTATTACAGTACTTCCATTTTCCCTCTTTCAGTGCTTGACACCCACCCTGAGTGCCCAGACTCTTGAGTTACTAAACCCCAGCAGGGCCTCAGGAGGCCACTCTCTCACAGCCACAGCACTTACTGTGCAGCCTTTGTACAGAGAAATGGCAGGAAAATAAACTCCTTCGAAGATGTCCTGAAAGGCAACCCCTTGGCTGGCACCGTTCTTGAAGAATATGATCTGCAAAGCCAAAGGAAGAGGAGGATTTGCTGTGCTGCTGACCTGCACCAGCTCACTGCTGAGCTCTGAAGTGACCCTTGAGAAGCAGCTGAACCTACACTCTACCCTCCCTTTGCCTGGGGCCAGCCACTGCAGTGGCAGCACAGCTGCTTTGCTGAGTTTATCCTTGCTCCCATGGAATCACAGAGGGTTAGGGGGTTGGAAGGGACCTCCAGAGATCATCCACTCCAACCCCCCCTGCCAAAGCAGCATCACCAGGGCAGGGCACACAGGAATGCATCCAGCTAGGTCTTGAAAGTCTCCAGAGCAGGAGACTCCACAACTTCTCTGGACAGCCTGCTCCAGGCCTCCAGCAGCCTCATAGCAAAGAAGTTTCTCCTTTTGTTGAGGTAGAGCCTCCTGGGTTCCAGTTTGTGCCCCTTGCCCCTTGTCCTGTCACAGGACACCACTGAAAAGTGCTTGGCCCTCTTCTTCCTGGCCCCTACCCTTAGGTATTTATGAACATTAACAACATCTCCTCTCAGCCTTCTCTTCTCCAGGTTAAGCAGCCCCAGGGCTCTTAGGCTTTCCTCCTCAGTCCCTTCATCATCCTCACAGCCTGCATTAGACACTCCCTAGTACACCTCTGACCCCCCTGAACTGGGGAGCCCACAGCTGGACACAAGACTCCATCTGTGCCCTCATCAGAGCACAACAGAAGGGCAGGAGAACCTCCCTTGCCTTGCTGGCCACACTCTTCCTCATGCATCCCAAGACACCATTGACCTTCTTGGCCACAGGGGCACATTGCTGTCCCATGGAGAACTTAAAACAACTCTGACAAAACCATTTTTGGTTGTGACAAAGGCCTCATGATCCACCTCATGTTGTGCTCCTTGAATATAACAAGCCAGGCTCTCTCTCCTGAAGTCCTGGGCCCTCCACCTCCCAATGCTGACCTTACCTGGCTTCCAGGTGCCTGCTTTAGGCTCTTCTCTGCTTTGTCCACAAAGTCCTTCTCTTCAAAGTACAGGTAGCTCTTGAATTTGATCAAAGCCTGAGGTATCAGAAACAGAAAAACAGAAAACCTTTCAGTACACCTCAGAAGCAAGTCAGGAAAATGGTGACCTTGAGGGACCTTACAGAGCAGCAGAGCTACAGAAACCTTGCTGGGCCCAGGCCTGCTTGCTGGGCCAGGAAGGCCATGAAGAGTGATTCACAGATCTCCAGCATTTGAGAAGCAGGAGGGGAAGGGAGGAGATGTGGGCAAGCTCCCTCAGCAGGCCATGGAGAGTTCACAGGGTCACAGGATTTTAGGGGCTGGAAGGGACCTCCAGAGATCATCCAGGCCAACCCCCTGCCAGAGCAGGGCCATACAATCTAGAGCAGGTCACAGAGGAACACATCCAGACAGGCCGGGAAGGCTCCAGAAAGGAGACTCCACAGCCTCTCTGGGCAGCCTGTGCCAGAGCTCTGGGACCCTTCCAGTCAAGAAGTTCTCTCTCATGTTGAGGTGGAACTTCCTGTGCTGTAGTTGATATCCACTGCCTCTTGTCCTATCACAGGGTGCAACTGAGCAGAGTTTGTCCCCTCCCTCTTGACTCCCAGCCCTCAGATATTTATAAGCATTGATTAGATCCCCTCTTGAGAACCCCCTCTGCAGAACCTCTGGGTGGTTCAGCTTCTAGAGATCACCACTCTGGACCTCTCCACTCTGAAGCTTCCAGCCAGGCAGACTCACATGGGGACAACCTGGGTTCCACTCACACACCTAACCCCAGTGGTGAAGCCCACACCTCACCTTATCTTTGTAGGTGTCTGGCAGTGACTTGGCTGTCTCAGTGTCCTCTGGCAGGCTGATGTAGAAGCCCAGCACATCCCCCTGGCCATAGCCAGAGGAATAGTGCTTCCCTATGGACTGGTGGAACTTTGTTCCCTTCTTGCTGCGCCAGGAGTAACTGAACTTGTCATAGCCCAGAGGGGCCTGGAGGTTCCCTGTGGACACAAACATCCCTTGGTGAATGTGCAAACGCATCAGGAACACCTTCAGCTGCCCCACTCCAGGGTTTGGAATGGTGACAAACTACAAATCCCAATGACTACAACCACAGCAGAGGCCTGAGGCCAGTTCTGGAGCCCCCAGCATGAGGCCATGGAGTGTGACAGCAGCACTAAAGGCTGGGGACAGAGTGGCTGAGAGCAGCCAGACAGAGAGGGAGCTGAGGGTCAGTCAACACCTGACTGAACAGGAGCCAGCAGTGTGCTCAGCTGGCCCAGAGGCCAATGGCATCCTGACCTGGATCAGGAGCAGTGTGGCCAGCAGGCCCAGAGCAGTCCTTCTGCCCCTGTACTCAGCACTGCTCAGGCCACACCTTGAGTGCTGTGTCCAGTTCTGGGCCCCTCAGGTTAAGAAAGATGTTGAGGTGCTGGAAGGTGCCCAGAGAAGGGCAGCAAGGCTGGGGAGGGGCCTGGAGCACAGCCCTGTGAGGAGAGGCTGAGGGAGCTGGGGGTGTGCAGCCTGCAGGAGAGGAGGCTCAGGGCAGAGCTCATTGCTCTCTGCAGCTCCCTGAAGGGAGGTTG
>VWYK01109410.1:1988-15258 GCA_013399775.1 Semnornis frantzii
AGCATACAAGATCTATATGCTAGAGATACTATGCACTGTCCATAGAAAATTAAGACTTTTTAAAAAAACATTTGTATTTGGGTATTCTTTATTGTTTTGTCTTTAAGATTATTGGATCTTACACTTCAGGTTTCAAGAGACCTCAGGACATTATAGTTTTATGTCCTGCTCAAAGTAGAGTCAATTATTGATCAAACCAGATTACTCAAGAATTCATTCAGTCTGGTCTTGAGAACATCCAAGGATTATTTTCATCCCACTCTGTGAGCAAAGACAAAGTTTCCTTCGTTGTTGATCCAGAGAGCAGAAACTATCTTACATGGTATTGCAACTCTTCCTATTGCCTCTTCCCGAGTGACCACATGAATCAAAGCCCTTATTACAACATTGATGGCAAGATGCAAATGCTCTGTCCTATGTTTTTGAGCAACTGTTTCCAGTGATTCATGAAAGGAGAAACTTTAATTGATGCTTAATCCAAGACTGGACATTTCTCCGGCTGTGTATTGTAATGAGAGAAGGAGGAGGGTTATGTTTGTTAGTTTGGGCTGCTTTTAATGACTGCTATTAGGAGTTGTGTAGGGGGTTGCAATATTGGCAGGAACCACCTGAGATAAACGAGTAAAGAGCAAAGAAAATAGCCAAAGACATGTGATAAATATTTTAAAGTGTGGGCCACTGCTGTCTAAAGACTTAAGTCTATGTACACACACCCACCTCTGCCATGGTATGCTGCAGTGAGCACAGAATGCTAACAAGGCTTTGGCTAACTCCATGATCCATCAATCCCAATGAGCATAATTGTCTCTTGCGGGCAAAGGAATTATGGATGCAGCTTGAGAGGTTTGTGTAAGACTGTGAATCAGCTGCCAAAACCAGGAGTAGAGCTACTTCTGACTCTCCACTCAGAGTGCTCCTTTCTCCCACCGCTCCCACCCATGAAGGACTTTAAGTTTATCCTTTCAGCGATGCCCCTATTCCTTTGTCTGTTCTCCTTTCATTGACAGGAGCTTCATCTTCTTCCAGCGTGAAACACTCCAAGTATCTTAGCAGTCTGAGATTTTGAAAGCTGTGCCTTCCATTGCTTCCTCACAGCTCAGTGGCTGACAGTCCTGGCCCTGAAGTCAGCTTGTCAGCATCTTTGTTATCATCTTTCTCCTTTTACCAGTTACTGGACACCAGTACAAATTGGTCTGTTGCTACCTTGCGGCTATGCAAAAGGAGTGAACAAATGGCATTTGAATAAAATTTTATTACAGCTGAATAACACATTATTATTGCTATAACATTTTATTATTGCTGTCTGTCCAGGATGCTGAGCAAAAGCATTCTTCAGGAGGATAGAGATATATTCTATTAGATGGCTGTGTGTGAAAGAGAACTGATGCATTTGGAGCTAAATTCAGAAAAAGCTGTGAGCCACAAAACTCATGTTCTGGGATAAATGCCAACATGCTCTCTAGATCTATATTGTGCAGTGATCTAGGAAGAGAGAGAGAGGAAAGAGAAGGTGGTAAGGGAAGAAATCTCTTCTGCACTGAAACAATATGGATAGGAAAGCTGTTCAGGTGAGATAAGTTTTCAGACTTTGAGATCACCATGTGTCTTTCCCTTCAAATACAATTACTCCATTTTGATTGCAGCAGCAGTCAAAATCTCTCTTATCTTCTATTTCTCTCTCCTACATTCTACAAGGAAACAACTTACATGATTCAGAGCAATTTCTTGGTTTTTTTTTTTTTTTTTTTTAAAGAAACAACTTCACTTCCCCNTGCACCAAAGAATCACTGAGAGTGTATACCATGCACCAATGGAGTCCTCCAATGCAAGCAGGTAAACACAACTATCACAGCATATCAGGGCTGTGTTTTGTCTTGCCTTTATGCTTTTGCAGTAGATAAATGCCTTATTTTGTGTGTTTGTGAACTTACTCAATTGTCTTCAAATGTTTTAAAGATGTGTAAGTGCAGATAAACGTTCTGCTCATAGGGAACTGAAAATCATAATGCAGGATTCATTTAGAAGATGGTACTTTGGTTTTGCAAAAAGAACCATATGGTCTGGATTAACTCACGTTTAGACAAAATGTATGGGAACATTTCCCTGTTAAATGGAGCTGTCAGCAAATTTTTGTAATGACTCAGTCACTGGGCAAGCTCAATTTAACTTGGCATGAGATATCACTATAAAACTTTAGCAATGTCAACCAAACCAAGACACCCAAGGTAACACAGTCAGCCTTCAAGAGTTGTGCAACTTGATGCAAAATATTTGAGACAGCTGCAGTGCTGTGAATCCTGCACCATATTTTTCTGTAGACTTTATTACATTTGCTTTGTTTAAGGTTTAAGCTGAATAGGTTTTACGGGTGAAATTCTTTCCGCAAAACACCTTGGGGATAGAAGAAAATTGTTCCAGAATCACTAAAATGTTTCAAATCGATCCAGATGTATGTTCCTCTTACAAGGTTTTTTAAGTGAGGATTTTCAGAACAGAACTTGTAGACAAAATGCATCAAGAGAAAGTTAATTAAACTGCAGCAGGAAAGGCCATGTGTTTAGCTATTTGTCCTAGACTGAATGAAACCAAAGGGGAAAAAATGAAGTGCTGCTTGTCAGAGAAATAAGTTAGAAGCTTTTGCTTCAAATGTGAGGTTATGACACCAACAGGAGGAACAGGGTGAGTCTTTGTGAAACAAGCATCTGGGTTTTTATGAATGGAACTAAGTTCAGAGTGTCCTGTTGGCTGTTGCAAGCAGAGGCCTCCTTTATCCTCTGTGTATGTGTCTCAGAGAGAAGCAAGGACAGAAGAATTGCAGCACAAGATGGATTTGCACTAGCTGATAGGAAAGAGTGAATCCAGAGTTCCTGGCTGTGGAGTGCCTTCTGCAGCCTGCTTTGGGATGCTGGGTGGAGGCAAGGAGAGGAAGGAAGAAGGTAGACTTTGATAGCCGCTCACATGGGCAGTCTGTGTTGTTACTGGTGTGACTAAGTAGTTGTGAAAGGCACTAGCAGTACACCAGCGACAGACAGTATGAGCTAGGGAGCAAGCAGGATCATCAGTGCTCCGCCAGTGGTTGGTGGCTAATTAATTATTGAGACTTTATCTAACTAATACACACCTTCTCCTGGATTGCCCATGTAGAGCAGTGACTCTACTGCTTATTGATAATTGTCAAACCTGTACTGTGACATTGGGGAAATCTGTTTGCAGGACATTCTCCCCTCCCCTTATCTGTTCGGTAACAGAGACTACTCCCTTCACTTGTTTGTGCACCGCTGCAACACTTGGGGCTGCAATTCCATGAGATAAAGAAGGGCTGGGCTGACTCCAGGTGGAGCCGAGGTCTCAGGGAAAGGGACACTTGGAGCCAGTACACTTAATACAGGTGGTTATTGAATGTCCCTAAGTCCTGTTCACTCTATTTAAATGCTGTCTGTAAATTGTTCCTCCAAGTTTTAGGGTTTAACCCTAAAATGAGATGCCCTGTGGTATCTATTGCCACTCAAGGGATGGCTGCTGCATTTCAGTGATAATGAAATGATCCCTTTCTATTGTTTTCTAATCTATTCAAATATATGAGACTTAGACTGTTGTTCTAGCTGCTTGATTATCTTCTTTATTGGGAGTGACTGCTTCAGTTAAACATGCATATAAAAGTACCTTGACACACAGACATGCATAAACTTGGAGTTTTACTGCAGATGCTGCTCATGGCAGCTTGTATATTCTCTTGATGCCTTCTCACAGCTGTAACTCTTTAACTCTGTCAGCTGCACGTTTCACAGTTATCTCAGCCTGGCTAGGAAGGAACAGAAAAAAAGAATAAGGAAACGTGAGTGTGCTTTGGATTTGTTCCCATATTTATTTTGAGCCCCATTTTGTACTTGATATCAGGCTGCAAAATCACATCTTGATTTAGTACAGGAGGTAACAGAGACCTCTGTTAAGGTTCCATCAGAACCATGTCAGAGGTTCAAATACAAAGCAATGAGTCCCAGGCTGCCTAGTAGATATAAAAGATATTCACAGATCTCCAGTATTCCAAATGTTTTTAAGTTTCAGTGCTATCTTGAATCTTTCCTTAGAGTAAGACAAACTCTGTGAATCTTTAGTGTAAGAGTTCATCTGTTAACTGTAAACAGCAATGTAATTGCTGATACATGCTAATAACAAGTATTTTAGGAAAGAGTATTTCAAGTGGGTAGATACAATGAATCATGGAGCAGTCTGCCAAAGATAACAGTCAAACACCCAAACTAAATCACCAGACGTTTGCAAAACAATGAAGATACGAACCATGGGAAAGTCTTTCAGTTCTGAATGCTCTACAGACCTGGGGCAGGAAGGCTGCATCCATTACAGACACAAAGCCAGTACCTGTGCAAATCTGGCAAGATGCATCCTCCTGTCTGTGGTTAAGCTGTAGGCAGGGATGTCCCAATCGGATTCACGTTTCCAAAGAACAGGAGAAACAGAATTTGGAGGGTACTAGAGCCAGGAGAATCGATATGTTCCTCTACATAAGGCATGGCCTCCCCTTGACCATCCAGTACCTGTTTCTCTCCTGGAGTCATATATACTTATGCTGCAAGAGAAAACAGGAGTCCTTTTTCCTAACCTATTTCCCACTCCTTTCACATCTGTTGGACCTGTGAAAAGAGCTTGTGCAGACAACCAGCTTATTCCACCATTTTTCCCTTCTCAGCTGTCACTAACACTAATCATAGAATGGTAAGGTTGGAAGAGACCTCAAGGATCATTCAGGGACCCCTCCCACTAGTACAGGTCACTCAAGGCCTCATCCACCCTGGCCTTGAACACCCCCAGGGAGGGAGCAGCCACAACCTCCCTCGGCAACCTGTGCCAGCGTCTCACCACCCTCACTGCAAACAACTTCTTCCTAACATCCAGTCTAAATCTCCCCGCTGCCAGTTCAAACCCATTGCCCCTCGTCCTGTCATTACAAGACCTTGTCAATAGTCCTCCAGCCTTCCTGTAGGCCCCCTTCAGCTACTGGAAGGCTACTCTAGGTCTCCTGGAAGCCTTCTCTTCTCCAGGCTGAAGAGCCCCAACTCTCTCAGCCTGTCCTCATAGCAGGGCTGCTGCAGCCCTCTGAGCATCTTTGTGGGTGTGGAAAGGAGTCTGGGGCTAGAATAACTTTCTCTGCTGTAGGTGCCTGCATTGATGCAGAATTGTGTAGCACACAGAATTTTAGAACCTGCCCATTTATTCCTTAGGTTACCATATCTGAGGGTAAAAAAAAAAAAAAAAAAGAAAAAAGCATAGTGCTCCATAAGGTTTGAAACAGGAATGTAAATATTCTTGTATTTCTTTTGTCCAAAGGTATAGCAGGAAGTCATCAAATATATACGAAAACAAGTCCGAGACATCAAATGTGGAAGCATCTAACAACAAAAACAGGAATTCCAGTCCCAGCGCCAGGCAAAAGAGAGGTAGGACCTCTGAGACAGAGCTGTTTGCTTCCAAAGAGTAATATTGTTTTTTTTTTCACCCTCACTCCTGGAGTTTGATGAGGATACTTTAAATGTGTGTTGTTTAAACCAGTGCTACTAAGCTCTGTGACTGTGCCATGAAACCTTCTGAGCACCAAAATCTGTTACTAGTTCAGGATTTTTAAAGTTTGAGTTTTCATGCATTAGAGTGCTCTTTATACAACTTGTGCTTTTTAAATATGGAGTTTGGGGGGCAATAATATGGGTTTCTTTTTAACCTTCTATATGCTGGGTAAGTTGGTTTCTAGATGTATTTAGTTTTAAGATTGTCTATGGACTTTGCTAACTAATTTCCTTTTTTCTGTCAAAGAGATTTCTTCACCTCCTCTGTGTATAGGTTTCCCCTCTACTGTAGTTAAACACACACATGGTCACAAACTCTCTCCATTATTTGAGGGCAAAACCACAACAGATATATTTTTGTACAATGTAGGTTAAAATAAACACTAAAAAGAATCTGGTTCTCATATGGCAGTAGCAGGAACAGAAAATCTTTCAACAACAGTTTCTCTTTCAGGTAAGTATTTCAAAATGCTAGAACAAAGACTTGAATAATACAAAAAAACAAACAAACAAACAAAAAAACCTCGTGAGGTCTTTAGACATTAATGACCAATTCAGAATTCAGGTTTAAAGTAATGGCAGGGCCCTTTATAAAGAGGGATGGTTTAAAAAAAAAAAAAAAAAAAGAAGGAATATTTTTCATTTGGAAAGCAGGCTGCTTACCAGAAGATGCTTTTTCACAGCAGCAAATTTTCATTCTGGGGAGGAAGTTATGGGTTCTTCATTAAAATATCCACTTTTAAAAACATCTTTCAGTATTTTTTTTTTTTTGAGTGACAGCTTAAATAGTGATATAAATAATTAAACATGAAGCTAGAAAGCAGTCTCTCAATTGAAATACATAAATCCTCTTTTAAAAAGATTTCCAGGAAAACGATGGTTGTTTTTCAGTTGGTCTGTCCAGCTTATGCAAACGTGTGGGAACTGGGGTCACTGTATGCTGGTGGGTTTGGTGGTTTTTTTTGTTTTGTTTTGGTTTTTTTCTTTTTTTTCTTTTTTTTTTTCCTTCTGTCTCTTCTTCCTCCTTACCGGTTCCTCAGCGCTCTGTAACTCCTGTTACCTCAACACAGCCTCTTCATCTTCAGGCTGGTGGCTGCTCCCGCGGAGCTGCAGAACACGGTGCCAGAGCCAGCGCAGAGCTGGTCCCGCTGAAACGTTCACTGCTGTTCTTGCGCGGCACCTCTGGCTGGGACTCTGCAGGGGCTGAGCTCGCCTTGAAAATGTAGCTCCAGCTCGGATGCAGAGGACCGGTGCTGCCTTTCCCCTGGGCAGCGCAGCGCCAGCCTGCGGGACACGCGGCAGGGGCTGGTGCTGTGCCAGACCTGGGGCTTTTGTGCCACCTACCGACTGCAGTGCTCCCGGGAGCTGTGCGGTTGATCCGAACACATACGGGTTTCTTGCTATAGTACAGAGGGAGAGGGCGCTACTGGTAAGCTATTTCAGTTCCATTATTCTCACAGATAAGTGCCCGTGGGTTGAGATATGTACAGACAAGCCAGTGTTCTGTGCGGGCCTGACTGGTAGATTCACTGGCTTGAAGCTATATGGGAGCTGAGCCCTCAGGAATCTCTAAAGACCACCCCAGTCCAACTGCCCTGCTCAAAGCAGGGCTAGTGGAAGCAAGCTGCCCAGGGCTGGGTTCAGCTCTAAGGATGGTGATTCCACAACTGCCTTGGCAATGCTGACCCACACTTTAACCACCTTTGCAGTTAAAAAAAAAAAAAAAATAATCACATTTTAGAATCAAACGTCCCATATCACAGTTGTCACCTATTGCCTTTATCAACCTGTCACTGGGCTCCATTGAGAAGCTTCCGACTCTGTCTTCTCTACTTGACAAGATCCCCCTGATCCTTTTCTTCTCCAGGGTGACCAGCTCCAGCTCTTTGACTCTCTTCTTGTATCACATATTGCAATACGTTAATCATCTTCATGGTCTTTCACTGGATACACTTGAGCATGTCCATGTTTCTTCTACTGGGGAGCCCAGGACAGGAGACAGTACTCCAGATGTGTCTCACTTGTGCTGAGTAGAGGGGAAGCATCACCTCTCTGGATCTCCTGGCAAGGCTCTGCTAATGCAGCCCAGGATGCTACTGGTCATCTTTGCCAGAAGTACACATTGCAGGTTCATGTTCGATGTGCTGTCACAGGGATCTTGTCTTTGTGTTTAGAAATGGTTTCCAGGGTTGTTTGGTATCCTTGCAAAATGGCAAAAAACATTTCCTATAACTCTGGTGGAGACAACACCTCTTGGAGACCAGTGTCTAATGACTGGCTGGTGCTGAGAGGGGACTTCTGAAATCCTAAGGTGTCCCTCAGAAAAGTGATTATAATTGTATAGCTGAAGAAGTAACATAAAAGCCCACCCCCTACACACATGCACTATTGTGCCTGCTGCATGACTCTGTGGTGATGAAATACTATGCCTTTCCTAGCTCTGTGCTAACGAAGTCTTGTTTACCAGTTGTGTACCATCTCATGTACCAGTTTCTGGATTCTTTATAAAACTACACTATCATTACAAAGATTGCCTCGCAGTGGGAGCAGCCTTGGCAGGGAATGGATCTTAGGCTAGCACAGGCAGTCTGAAAGCCAAATGCTTCCCAGTGTGCAGCTGAAACTGCTGCTTGGCACCTGTTTCTCACATGGTGGACAGTAGAAGATGCACCTGCCTGGCCCAAAGCTGGCATCAAACCATTGGATAGAAGGATCTGAATCACACCAAGAAATACTTCTTTATTATTTAAATCTGCTCATCTTGCACCCACCTATGCATGCAAGCACCTTGGATCCTGGATTATCTTGGCTGCAAATCAGGAAGTGATGGGATGAGCTTTCTGTTGGAAGCACAGATTGTCTGTCTCTTGCTTGTCCGTCAGTGTGGATTCACTGTCTCTTCATGTTCCCTTTGTACTTCTGGCCTTTGTTTGTCCCTCTAATGATTTTCACTTGGCAATATATGAAATAAAAAGGATGAAAAAATCTTTTGGTTAAATCCTAAAGCACAGAACCAGGCAGCCAACACATGGCTTTTCTCCTGCTCCTTTGCCATAAACCTTCTGTGTGTTACTGGCCCACACAAAGAAAGGGACAGACAAGGAGTCTGGCAGAGGATCTGAGGGTTTGATCTAGGTTCACTTGTTTCCTGCAATGCAAGTAACTGAATATCTTTCAAACCCAGTCTCAGGACCTAGATTCATCTGTGGCTAATCTCTATCAAGGCAACTGTCAGGGAGCATGGCTGGCTTATTCATGTAGGAGCCTGGCATGTAAGCTCCGCTGGCACGATGCTCCTTACACCCCAGCAAATCATGAGATCATATGCATGACTATGTGCCAGCTTTGGAGGCTGTTAGAAAGACTTCATCAGGTAAGGCTGTGTGAGGTACAGTGGTGAGTGATGGCAGCAGGCTCTTCAGTGCTAGCACTGGGTGGCAGAGGTGGTACCGCTTGCAACACTTGCTATCTGTACACGTCCTGCACTGTGCAAGGCTACTTCTCTTATTTCTCCTCATAACCTTGCTGTTCCAACCACAGCAATGTGTAGTAAAAGGCACTAGATCTTTTTAAATGAGCTTGCTGCTAAACTACTTTCCTTTGAGAGCTGCACCCCTTCACATGTTTTTCTTTGGTTCTGTTTTGTTGTTGTTCTCCATTAAAACTCACTGAGCCAAACTCAACCCAGGGGCTCTATTTGGCTCAGCTAGTTTAATCACCCTGACCTCATGTCACCTTTCTGATTGATTAGCTCTTGCTCAGGCTTGAACTGAATCAAAATTTTATTTATTTTTAGTTGTCATCCAGTGCTAACCTTTCCTTTCCCATAAGCTGAACAGCTGACCCTTCCTTCCTTATTTCTCTTCCCTCTCCCTCTCTCTCCTAGTTGATGCTTCCACCAGCCTTAACCTTGAGCGCACAGCGCTTGCTAGAAAGCGATTCACATTGCAAGGTCTTTCCAACCGCAGAGCTCCACCCAAAGGTAAAACCACCCCATGCAGCGTTTGGTCTCTGGCCATCTGTCTCCTGCACTCGCACAATGTTCTCTCCATCCCATAGTGCCATCCATCACTACTTCCTAAAGTGCTGCTGCATCTCACCAGAGTGCTCCTGTCTGACACACGCAGTCTGGCTCCTCAAAGACACTGTCGCCAAGAATTGCTCCCACAGCAGCTCTGGCAAGGCAACCTTTGAGTTGACTGGTTAGGTGTTTTACTGGTGCACAGTGCAAATAACATTTCCAGGTTCTTTCAAGGGCCAATATATGAATTTGTTTCAAACAGCAAACCTAACTTGTTTCAGCAGTTTACTGGTTTGAAGGGAAGAGTTTCATCTTTGTATTGCTCTACATGAGGTTTTCACATTGTAAATTGTTCATCGGTTGGATCTCTTTGGGTTTTCAGCTGTTGCTCAGCTGTGGCTTAGTGGTTACACTGGGGAACTGGAACTCAGATCTGGGGTTTATTGGCATTTTTCTACTTACATTAAGTTGCAAAATGGTGTGTATAAATGTTTAGGTGACACCTGATATCCATGAGTAGAAGGCATTGTGTGTTCCTGTGATGGCTGTACAAGGAACAGATTGGGGGAAAAAATGAATAGAAATTAAATTGAATTATTATTTGCAGTCAGTTTCTGAAAAGATAATGTAATTACTCTTTTTAGTGCTATTATATGGGTATGTATATCTGCTGTACTGGTAGATGATATTTCTTCTGAGACAAGGGGCTAGTGTGCAGTGATGGAGAGTAGGAGCATCAAAGGAGGCACAAGCAAGATGAAAGAATAAAAGGAGAAATATAGAAGCATTAAAGTGTTATAAAATAGATGAGAACACACTAAGAGCCAACACTCTGGCTCTTAGATTCTGGCTACACTTGGTAGTAAGATCCAAGGTGGGCACATCCTGTGACTTGGGGAAGTCAGTTACAAAACACATACTTGGGGCAAGTTGGGATCTGCAGTTTGGGGTTGGGTCTTTTTTGCTCTTTTATCCAGATTTTTCTTGTCATGTGAAATGTCTGAGCTTGTATTCAGTGTTTTGGACAGCAAAGCACAGTTCAGAGGAGTTCATAATGGCCAAGCTCTAGGCACTCGGCTCAAAGACTTGCTGCGTCTGGTTACTTGAGACTCCTGTGGAACATCGCTGTTACACAATGCCTCACTTCACTTTGTCCTGCTGTTCAGTTACTAATCTGGTCCTGGACTGGAGGAAACCAGCTGGCAGATAGGCAGACTGTGGTCATTTCTGCAGGCAGTCACAACTCACATGTTAGCATTGTGTGGAGTGGCTGCTAAGGAAGATTGGAAGCTGTGAAAAGTTACCAGGGAAGTTACTGCAATAGGCTTGTCCTGCTCTTGACCCCTTTATCTAAGGATTCATTGCTGGTGGTGGCAGGAGAAGGCATGCTGAGCTGAGCATACTTTCCTTCAGCCCCACTGTGTGTGCTCGTGTCCAGAACACATAAAAGGGAAGGTTTAAGCAATGAAATAACAATACAAACTAGGGGGAAAACAAGATTGCCTGATAGATATCAACTAGCAGTGGAGCATGTATGCTCAGAGTGCTGCTGTCTGCTCAGGATGGATGTGGTGGGGTAGAAAATGTATATAAGCACTTTAGTGTTCTGCTCAAAGAGATACTGATGTCTGGAGGAGAAACCTTGTCATCCTTCACTCTGTCAGTGCACAGCTCTCCATGGCAACCATACAAGAATGGGCATCACAGCATGTGAATGCTCATACTCGTAGCACTCTGCATCTCCCCCCACCCTTGGGTCAGTGTTACCTGCCCTGGTTTGCAGAACCAAGCTCATACTCCTCAGGGTTGGCACAGGGTCTTTAAGAGCTGCATGATAGGGTGCAAATGTAGCTCAACACTGCAATAACAAAGTGAAATTTTCTTTGCATTTTAGTAAGGGCAGTTAGAGCTACATAAAAGTGGAGTGTTCCATTGTAACCATCATTGAGAACAGAGTTCGAACCCTCATTTTTCTTCAGGCTTTTAGAAGGTGTGAATAGGGATGAACTTGAATATATGTGATTTTATGAGTAAACTTACAAAGAAATATATAGGCAAATACAGAATTTAGAGTATTTTTACAGTAGCCAACCTACAGTTAAAATTGCTCTTGAGATTTTAAGGAGCTAATAAGGTTTCCTGATGTTTTGGCATAATAAAACATTATGGGAATTGCAGTTCAACCAGCCATGCTAATTTCTGCTCCACTGGAAACATATACTGTGCTACTTGCTAGGCAGAAATAGAGGAGGGAAAAAAAGAGCAATGTTGTGTGACTGGGCATTAAAATAATGAAAGACGAAGATGAGGAATGGGAAAGAGAATTTTAATATCCCTGGCGTGGAAATCATCCTAGTAGTAATAGTCCTGCTCAGGGTGTTTAAATTTGAAATATACAATCACCTGGAATTTATTTAAGTTCAATGCTGTATTCCAGTTAACCAGGGGGGAAAAAAATACAATGAGAGAGATAAAAGAAGATAGACATAAGAGACAGGAGACAACTGGAATAGAAAACTCCCTCTGAATCACAGGCACCATCTAGGAGCATCTGAGCTAAGATTCAGCAAAGTCTATGAGCACGTGCTACATGTGTGAAACAGCTCTTGCCCTACCCTGGGAAAATTTTCAGTCAAAATGTAAACTATGTAAGTATCTCACCAAAACTGGGACATGAAGCATGTGAATAGTTTACTCATGTCTCAATTGAAATAGTCACTTGAGTAATTCGCTTGCTTAATTCAGCACAAGTGCTTAGCATGTTTTCAGCAGGAGGTATTTGTAAGGAAGCAACTATCTTCTCCTGAGTGGTGCTGTTGTAGTCAGTAAGTGCACAAAGTGTGCTGATGAGTCTGTAGATGTGTGGACACCATCTCTTGAGAGCTGCATAATGACCTCGGTGTGTTTTGAAACATGGAATCATAGAATGGTAAGGTGGAAGGGACCTCGAAGCTCATCCAGTTCCAACCCCCTGCCATAGGCAGGGACACCTCCCACTAGTACAGGTCACTGAGGCCTTGAACACCTTCAGGGAGGGAGCAGCCACAACCTCCCTGGGCAGGCTGTGCCAGTGCCTCACCACCCTCACTGCAAACAACTTCCTCCTAACATCCAGTCTAAATCTCCCCTCTGCCAGTTTAAACCCATTGCCCCTTGTCCTGTCATTACAAGCCCTTGTAGATAGTCCCTTCCCAGTCTTCCTGTAGGCCCCCTTCAGCTACTGGAAGGCTACTCTAAGGTCTCCTGAAAGCCTTCTCCAGGCTGCAGAGCCCCAACTCTCTCAGCCTGTCCTCATAGCAGAGCTGCTGCAGCACTCTGAGCATCTTCGGGGCCCTCCTCTAGATCCACTCCAACAGTTTCATGTCCTTCCTGTGCTGGGGGCTCCAGAACTGCACACAGGACTCCAGGTGGGGTCTGAGGAGAGCAGAGTAAAGGGGCAGAATCACCTCCCTTGCTCTGCTGGCCACGCTTCTCTTGATGCAGCCCAGGACATCATGTGCTCTCTGAAGCTAGTCAACAGTTAGCCCATTTGTACTTCATTAAATACTTGGAGTAAAAAATGCTACTTACATCTCACAGTGAAATCTGGGGAAGCTGTCTCTTCACTCCCAAGTGGACTTTGAGAAGAGGCAGGATCCTAATTAAAGTAAGAAAAAAAAAAAAAAAAAAA
>VWYK01109410.1:15291-28405 GCA_013399775.1 Semnornis frantzii
AAAAAAAAAAAAAAAAAAAGCTCCTTTGCCTTCCTTTTCTCTGATTTGTACTGGTAAGGATGAGGGCTCAGAGAAAGGTTTCAGGCATTTGCACAGTTGACTTTCTAGAAATGATAAATGTGAGCTCCAACCTGTTTGTGTTGATTCTTCAGTGTATTTCAGGTCAGTTGTTGCAGTCCAAACCTCATCTGTAGACACATGCCATTCTAACCATCGTGCTCATCTCTGTGTGTTTTGTAGCTGTACTTAGACACTAGTTGGTTGCTAAAGTATTAACTGGCATAAATCACCTTTCCAAAGTATAAGAAATGGTGCAATTGGCTTGAAAATATGTTCGTATAAACTCTTTGTGCCTTTCACTTCATTGAGGGTATTTTCCCTGGCTGTGGCAGAGGAGGACCCTACCTTTTATTTATCCTTTCCCAGCTGCTGCTTTGCTTTGGACATCTTTTACCCTCAGTGCTTAATAATCTCTAATCCTTCCCTGCTTTGCATCTATCTGTTCTCCCAGATCCAGAATCTAAGGACAGAGAAGTTACCCGCCGCTTTTCCCTAGCCTCCTCCATCAGCACCACAGTTAATGCTTCTGCTGTGACCAAAGGTACTGTCATGCTGCTTGCTTAGCTACCCTTCTCCCTTCCTGCTGACTGACACATTTACTGCCAAATGCTGTTCACAGAGTGAGTACATCAGGCTCGAATTTTGTAAATGCAGCAAGTTGCAGTAGAAAGAGTCAGAACCAGTGTAACACCTTCAGGGAGGCAGGCTGAGACATTCTGAATGTATATCAAGGTGTGCTCCCACCATATGTGGTGACTTTTCTCAGTTTCTCCATAATTGACTTCAAAGACTGGTGCTGGTTTCCATGGAAACTGGATTAAATTTTGTCTGATGTGGGATTAGGTTTTCAACTTCTCCCTGGTTTGAATTGACTGAAACTCACTAGAAATCATTTCTGTTTCCTTAAAGCTGCTTAGTATTTTTTTGCTTTCAAGAGAGAGAGGATCTCCTTACTGCATAGCAGACATCAGATTACAAGAAAGCCTGAAGCTAAGCCAAAATTGGAGTAGCAGTAGATGTCAGTTTTACACATAGCCACAGTTATGATTAGAAATTATGTGGGCAATGAAATTTTCAGACGTGTGTTAGGGAACAAGGTGCCAAGAATGCAGAGAACTGTCTGCAGGTTCTGTAGGAACCTAAGACAGTTGTGTGGGTGTGGGGTTTGTTTGTTTGTTTGTTGTTTTGGGTTTTTGTTTGTTTGTTTTGGGTGTTTTTGAGCTGTAATTGTTTTGAGAAAAGGCATTTTTACAGAATTTACTTTAAGTTACTGTGCTGGTGCCTACAGTTAAATTGAAAAGCAACCCATGCATTTGGGCAAGCTGACTGCTGGAAATCAGTGGAATTGTAGGTACTTATGGTACCTGTCAGAGTTACTTTAGAGAACAGACTGTATGGTTTTACATAGAACTCTGAATTTACTGTCTTTTAGCAGCTCCTGGAATTTGCAAGTTTAAGATTTATAAGGCAATTCACAGACCAAAGTAGAAGGAAATGTGTCTGGATTCATTTGTACAAAAATCTTTTGTATATATTTGTCAGGAAGAAGGTTGCATTTACTGCACTCTAAATAGTTGTGAAGGATGCAGACAGGACCTTTACTGTGCAACGAGGCTGTCTTGAAATGAGAGTGGGGTGGGATTTATTGGCAGAGGAAGGGTGTAATGTTACCACTACTTAACAAAAGTTTCTTTGCCAGCCTCTTTAGACCACAACATTAAAAGATCACCAGGTGGAAATGATGGGTATAGCACAGGAGAAGTTCTTAACTGCTTTCTGTCCTTGGCAACAACTTCAGAAATACATGAGCAATTAATTATAAGAAGACTGATTTCCCCCACCCCCCCCCTTAATTAATATTGAATTCTGAAGCTGAGGAACAGAAAGAAGGACACATGTAGAAAGAGAATGGATGACCAAGGCTTGTTCTTTAGTGTGGTTTATCGAAAACAGTCTCTGTGAATTGCAATGAAATACCAGCACTTCTGCAGTTTCATAGTAAAATATCCTGTCTGCCACAAGACTCTTGGCACTTTCTTGGAACGCTGAAAGAGCTACTTTTGTAACGATTTTAAGTGTAGAAAACAAAAGCTGTGCTTTTCTGTCAGTGTTTTATTTACAGCATCTGCTTTAAGACAGTAATTCAGATGACAAAAGAACTGAAGCCTGAGCTGTGTCTCAGCATCAGCCAAATGCAGGTCTTGCTGGGATGTTCAGATCATCACATCCAAGGCTGCTGCACGCTGCTGTGTGCTGATCCTCACCGCTGGCATTTGAGCTCTGTCACGTCACCACTCCTCCACAAATGGAGGCAGAACACCGAAGAAGCACTGTATGTGGACCTCTGACCGATGCCCTCCATTTAATGTGGGGCAGAAGTGTTGGCTTTTGTGGGCTCCTCCCTGCCAGCGGCACGGCTGCTGTGAGCCTGCCTGCTTTAGTGCCATCTCCTGGATAAGAGAGAGAACAGACCTGGGGAGCCTGACTGGAAGCAAACACATTTACATTGCTTAATGTCGTTTGCAGAAAGAGGTCTGTTTCCTATCCACATCACAGAAGTGTTTATCTTCACTGCCTAGAATTTAGGGCTTGGTCATTCTAGTGGAAGGGGATGTATTAGGCAGGTAGCATCTGTAGGTAATTGGAAAGCAAATTTCTCTTTTAGTAGTATTTACAGCCTTGTGACTCTGCCAACTCCACACAGGTCCCCTTGTTCCTGCTGTTAAAGTCAAGAGACATGAAATAAAGAGTGATCCAACTCCCCTGGGGTTTGAAGGTATGAGTCTTTTCATCTTGCATAAAGACCTGTTTGGCAATCTTTTGATATTATTCACTGAATTCACATCTCATTACTGCTGGCAGACAACACTGGAGTCCATTGAGGGTTTGGTGTCAGTTTGTCTGTTCAACCATGATAAACACAGGTCATCACCCCCTTGCCTGTCCTTCGTACTTGTGTTATATTTACCAACTTTCACTTAGGATGGGCCTAAATAAAAGCCTGAGTTCTTTGCCTGTTTTGGGAAGCAGTGTTCTAGGCAGTGACCCCCATCTGGGTTTTCTGCCTGACTCCTGCCTTACCCATGCAGTGCAGCAACAAGGAGCCAAAGGTCTGCTTTTCACCTGCAGTCTGGCTGCTTGCATCTCTTTTCTGTATTAGTGTCTGTGCCTAATAAGAGGAGCAGGAACCATGTGCATGAGGAGTACAGAAGAGGCTACTGTGCATTAATATCCATTCACAGTGCAGTGGTTCATTTCAGCCAACCAGAATTCCCACCTATTTATTGCAGCTGATGCATCAATTACTGCTTAATAACAAAAGCAAAGAGTTAAACTGCTAAATTATTCCCCAACCACTGGAAGATCAGCAGCTTCCATTGGCAGCTTTCCCCTTTACATGAGCATTTGCCAGAGCATATTGCCTTGTAGGGCATAAGCAATCAGGTACTCCTTCTGAAAGACAGAGAGAAGAGAGATGTTGGCTGAGGATTCCTCTTTTAGGATTGTGTTGCTGTGCAGAAAACCTTGGTAGAAAGGGCAGGTGTCCATATCAGTGATGGAATCAGTGACATATCAGGAGTATCTCCTGTGTCACTCCCAGCAGAAGATAAGACTGGAATAGAGAGGTTGGAAGAAACAATTAAGAGCCAACAGAGGGAATATATTGGGTTTGCTGTTTGCAGATTATTTCCTTTTGCAAGTCAGCCTTGGTGTTTTGTTTGGAATCATCCTGGCACACAGCACTAGAGTTTCCCAAACTGTGATCTATCTCACTCTCCCCACTGACAGATACTGCTGATCTAAGCAGGGCATGAGGCTATAGAGGTACTTGGTGAAAGTATCTGTAGGTTAGAGTTGAGTTGATCCTCACTGGTTATAGACATGATCCTGCTGCGCATTTTTCACCAGACTGAGCTTCTTTAAGTAGGAAACAATAAACATTATCCTTTATTATAATAATTTTACTATTATTTTGCTGCTACTGCTAGGCCTCTGATAGAGTAAAAAAACACCAAGGATTTGATGTACTTCGATAAAAACTCCCTGCACAAAATGGTGTTGCATTCAACAAGAGTGAAATCATTTGTTTCTGGGTGGGAAGAAGAGTCTTCTTGGTCTCTTCTCACTGATACATGGACAGGCATCAAAGCCATGTACCATCACCTCCAGAATGAAGTGCTTCAAGTAAAATACATTAAAAACGTGTAAGCAAGCTGCAGCAAAATAGAACACTGCACTGTTCACCCAGCAATCATTTCCTTAATTAACACCAACATCTCTGCTGGATTCATTTGGCTGTACTCTGTCCTCAGTCTTACAGTTCTGCTACGTAATGTTGCTGCCTTTTCACTCATCCGTGCTGGTCGTGTGTCTCCTGTTTTATAATGGTTGGACTCCACTCCACCCCTTGGTTAAAGAGACTGCCAGTTGCAGAGGGGATGCAGGGATTCACTCTGCACTGGTTGTCTGGTCATTGTTTCACCTTGACAATACAGACTGTACTTCCTGTCACAGATGCTTTTGAGAACACCATATTGGCCCAGACTAAATGTAATACCAGTTCCACCACGAGACCTGTACCTAGATCTGCTTCACAGACAGGTAAACAAAATTCAAACATTTCTCATCTCAGTTCGAGAGTGTAATATGACTTTATGATAGTATTTGCTCTCTAACTTAGAGAGATGTTTTTCTTTTAAGGGATATTACCTCCCAGGAAAGCAGTAAGAGAAATAACTTGTGGCACTAGCAGGTATAGAAACAATGTCCCAGATTCTGGTTTCCTGTAGGTCAGGCAGAGCTGAAAATAATTATTTTAATTGATGTCAGAGAACTCAGAATGTGATCTGTGCTAGCTTACAGCTCAAGATAAAGTATGCAGAACTTAGGCTATTCCTTAGTCTCTGAAGCCAGAATAGCAGTTTGCATGGAAGAGGAAGGCTGGTGCATGCATTTCTAAGGAATCTTTGCTGTTCAGGTTTCTGCCTTGGATGTTTTCTGTAAACAACAGTGACAAAAGATGACTGAAGCTCTGTCTAAGGGGATATTTTTTTTTTCTTCTGGTGTTTGTAGCCCAACCTGTGAATTTGAACTAAAATTGCTGTAGTGCTTTGAAGCTAATTAGTATCAGTCTATTCTTTTACATTTAGACAGTTGCTGAAACTTTCCTGGTATTATTCAGTGGATCCAGAATAAAGTGTTCAGCTCTCCTTGCTGCATGGCCTGTCACTGAAATTGTCTCTGCCATCTCAAAACTCAGTTGGCGTAGACCTTGGCAGGGACACTCACAACTCAGGACTTGAATGCTGCTTTAGAACATAGATTACACCTTGAAAAGTGTGGATGACTCAACTGTTCCTGTAGGGTTACAACTGCAGTTGCTGCTCTGGTGGAAGAAGGTCCCTGTCTCTTTTGCTGCTTGGAGCAGTCACAGTCCTTATCTAAAATGAGGGAGAAGGGGCTGCAGACCTGCATGACCATATGTTGCACCAACCTGTAGCAGAGAGGATGTGCATGGGGAGGGATTAAACAAATCCTTTAAAAAAAAACCCCACAACTGTTTCTGCCAGATCAGATCCCTTTTCCTGTTTTTTCCCTGATCAGCCTGGCTTGGATTTTGTGTTGTCTCAGGCCAGGTTTTGCTGTGGGCTGTGAATGCTGGGTTATGCATAATCCCATTGCATGAATAGGCAGGCATATGGTGATTTGATTTGACTCAATTCAGCTTGTTTCTGTCAGGGATGTAAAATCCCTTGGTAAATGCAAGGTCTGCTTCTTTCTTGCTGGACTGTAGTCATCCCTGTGAGAAAAGGGACAGGCATTGAGTGTGAAGGCACGTGTAGATCATGATCACTGTCTATACTAAAAAGGCTGAGTTAGTTTTCCATCATGGGAGCCTCAGGCAAACAGGTCTTAATAAGCCCCAGGCTGAATTTCTTTGGACACTTCATCTGTGCAGGCCTTCGTAGGTAAAGAGACTGGTTATTGTGCTTAAGTTTCAAATGTCTTATTAAGGCCTTTCCACTGAGCTGAGGTGCTTTTAGGTGAAAAACATACAATAAGACTGCTAACAGCAGAAATATTAATGAAGATCATAGAATGGTAAGGTTGGAAGGGACCTCAAGGATCATCCAGTTCCAACCCCCTGCCATAGGCAGAGACACCTCCCACTAGTACAGGTCACTCAAGGCCTCAGCCAACCTGGCCTTGAACACCTCCAGGGAGGGAGCAATTCTATGACTCTATGAGATCTTCTCTACCTAGCAACAAGGTTTGATTGCCTTTGTGCCTTGTTCTTTACTCTGTCCCTTCCCCACACTTCCAGCCTGCTCCAGGGTGTAGTCTTGTGAAGTTGCTCAGGTGGTAGTATCTCCTTGGAGGTGAGATGGAGATAAGCGAAGCAAAATTCAGTGGCTTCGAACTTCAATTTGTAGCTAAAGCTGTGGAGGTAAGCTGGAAATTGAATGATGTTTCTGAAAGTCACCTTAGCTAAAGCTATCACTTGCTGCAGTGTTTGCTCCACAGAAGTACTCCTGGCCTTTGCTTTTTGCACCTCCTCAAATGAAGGGATTTACCAGTGGTAAACACTCAAGGTATTGATGGGCATGCACACCCTGGCCACACAATCTGCCCTCCTACAAAATGCAAGCAAGTGGTACATGTTTTTAGTGACAATGTGGGTTTTTTTGTAAGGCAAAATCAGGGAACAAGCTGTTTAAAAGGTACAAACAATTCAGTCAGTGGAACACAAGTTCACTTCCCGCTGTTTTGAAGAGACCAAGTCTGAAAGAGGCTGATGACTGAGAGCTAACTCTTTTTGGTTTATCTTCTTTGAAAAGGTTGGCCCAGCAGGCAAATGCCATCTCTAGACACATTTGAAGACTTTGAAGCCATCCCGTCCAGCACAGATGAACTCTCCAACTCTTCTGACTTAGAGGAAGAGACCAACCCTAACAATGTAATTCTTATAATTATGCTGTCCTTTCCCACTGCAACCTCCTCTTCTCCAAAGGTCACAATTTAACCTGAAAAGTTTGGGTTCATACTAGCCTTAAACTCATGGATGTGTGGGAATACAGAAGATGAAAATTTGCTTTACTTGTTACAAAAGTGAGGGAAAACTCTGAGCCTTTAAAAAAGTAATTTACTGCTTTTCCAGATAACTTAACCTGGTGGCACAGACCCAATTTCTCTATCAAAATAATGGGTGGCCAGTTAATGCTAAAGCACAGTTCTGCCCGAAGTTTGAATAATATTTAACCTGGGCACGATAAAAGGAATAAGAAGTGACACAATTCTTTACAGAAGAAATCTCTGACATCTTAAAATATCTAATTCAATATTTAACTAAACTCCCTCTCCCTCGCACGCTGTTCGCTCATCCGCAGTGACTATGCCTGATACATTTTTTTCATTCACTTTAGGGTACCAATCTTTTTCGGGTAGAAGGCAGCTTTGACAGCTGTTTCCCAGACTCTTTTACACTTGAGGATGGAGATTTAGTGCAGTTTGTGCAGGAAGGAGAGAACGGTCAATGGTAAGTATGGCAGAATAAGATGTCAAGAATGTCAAAGCTCTTTGAAAGCAATCCAAACATCCTCACCCCACTGCCCACAGTGAAAGAGGCAGTGGGAAGCATGAACACACATGGTTAACTCCACCTAGTTGATTTTCATTCCAAATTCTAGTGACATGAGGCTTAAAAGGACAGAAATTTGTATAAAGGAAATGAAAGGGAATATTTGGGCTTTTGACACCACCTACCTGCAAGGCTGCAGGGCACCTGCAAGGCTGATCCACCTACCCACAAGGGCTACATCAAAGGCAGCAGCCTGACATAGGGTGGATCAGTAAAATCCTATGCCTTCCACCAAGCTGCAGCAGAGAACCAGAGAGTATTTTTAGCCCCAAAGACTTCATATAGATGTAAGACATGATTAACAAAGTGCAATGCACCTGGCACCCTTGAGCTCACATACATTTTGGTGTGTTTATTCTCTCTTGCTGACAAGAAACAGACCTGGCTGCACATCTGAATGGTCTTTTCATGGGTAATTTAGAAGATTTGATCTCGTTGAAGTGCTCATGCAGTCACACTGTTCACTCAGAACTGACATGCAGCTGAGATGGCAGCAAGCCCCATAGTGTGAAGTAGGTGGGAAGTGAGCTAAACCCATCTACCATGGTTGATATTTACAGTAGGGCAGATGGACAATAAGAAAAATTCGTTTTCTTCAACTCTGAGTTTGACCCAGAGTCTCAAACACAGGCCAAGGCCACATTCCTTGACTCTTGCTTCCAAGTGAGCTTGATCTGGGATACTGGGTCACCATCTGAGAGTGCTGAAATATTGTCACCTGTAGGACTGCCCTGGGTCCCCTGCCTCCTTCCTTTGTTTAGGCAATAGCTGCCCAATGCATGCGTCTAAGAAACACATCCCAGGGAAGGAGGACATAGGGAATTCATTGACTGTTCTCTGAATTTCAGGTTAGTAAAGAAACTGGTCTCTGAGAAAAGCGACTGGGTTCCTTCCAGTATATTGCAGCCAGCAGAGGGGGACAGTAACAACATAATTAAGAGCAGCAATACAGGTAATACAGAAAATGTGTGACTGGCATTTAATTTAGTTTAATTTTTAAAAATACACTGAAAAAGGATGTAACAAACACTGCGCTTTCTGTATTAAAGTACTGAGCCAAGTGTCTGTGCTCTGGTCACTGTTGAGGCAGCTAAGCTGGCCTGAAATTTGGTGCTGTGGTTGTCAGACCTAGGCACAGCAGCTTACCTTGGTATGGCTTGTTTTGCCCTTCGCAGGCAGAGCTTGGATCTCCCACCAAACTCTTGTGGCTACTGGGCTCCAGGCTGGCTATTTTAATGTTAACCCAAGAGCATGATAAAGCAGGGTGTATTGTAACAGCAGGAGAGCTTTTGTCCTGACACAGGTAGTGTCTGGATTTAGATCAGCATCAAGACTGTGGTTCTGGCTTAGGTTTGAAAACATTAAAATCTCTGCTTTCATCGTATTTCACTGCTGGCTTCAGAGCTGGAGAAAGGGCTGCTCTGGCAAGGTTTCAGCCAAATCAGCACTAAAAGTTATCCTTTGTTCAGCATTGGTTCTGACCTAACACATAAACAGGTTGCACTGGAAAAGATAAATCACAGCAACTCTGCAGATCAAAGATTTGCAATTTCAGGTGAATTTTCACTCATTCTCAAGTACAATATACCAAAATGTGTCCTGTTTTTCTTCTGGTAACAGAAGAAAGCAGAATATGTCACTGCCATTCCCTGGGAGCCTGCAGTGGGCAGCTACCAGCATTTTATCCCAAGATACTGATTGCTTTTGAATTTATTTTATTTTTGGTCAGTTTGTTAAAGTGGAGAAAAAACATTTCTGAAAGGTAAGCAGGATTCTTTGCTGTGGCTTAAAGGGAGCTTGGTAATTGCTGCTCCTTCAGCTCCACAGCAGGTCTTCATCTTCAGTGCCTAACTACGGTCCTCATTTATTTGGCATGCCTAATCCTTCACAACAAAAGTAAACCCGCACACACATTACCAGTTATTTACATGCCAAAAGGGCTTCCCTTGCCTTTGCTGAAGGAATTAGGGGAGCAGTAGAATTGTGACCATTTATTTTCCCTTTTATTTCAGGCTTGTAAAAATTAATTTGAAGACTGTAGATGGGAAATCCTTTAGACGTGTTGTAGTGACAATGCCCATGTCCTCCTTTTCAGACACCTACAACGATTCCTGCAGTACAGCCTCAGTAGAGTCAGACACCAAGGAGAGTGAGATGGCCAAAAGCTTCCCAGCAGAACAGAAGGCTGGCAGATGAATAGCAGGACCAGCCTTCCTCAAGATCTCATCCATCTCTGTTTATTTTGGGTGGACACTAGATCGAAGTTGCCTTTCTCACAAGCTCTAAGGTTCATAATTCACTAAAACTTTGTCAGCATGAACAGATGAGAACTGTGCTGCCCACCTGGCAAGCTGGGGAAAACAAACTTGAAAGAAGCATCAGAACAGCCAGAAAGCATCAAAATCCACCTTCAGTATTAGAGGAGGAAAACAACTTCTCATATTGATTATCAAACAGTTTCAGAAGATGTGGCCTAAATTAGGTCGACAGCAGAGCTGGAGTTACTATGCACGCACCTTTTGACAACTTTGCTTGAACACTGAGTTACTGCAGGGGGACACATGCATGGTTAGGAGTTCTTGCTCTACCATGGGGTCACCTGGAGGTTTTTTTCATTTGCTTGCCTCTGGCTGTGCCTTCCCCACCCTCCTTAATTCCAGCTGATGCATCACAAATGTGCCCTTTTTGATGATGGCCAACACCAAAAACATCTCCTTTTAGGATGGCTGTGGAAAAGAAACTTCTGACATGGACCATCAGAGAGGTTTCACACAGCAATGATCTGACCGCTTTTGCCATGGTGTAGAGAACAACCTGCTGCATATAGGAATGATGCAGGTGGCAACTCCCAGTTATGAGATGGAGGTGCAGGGCTTAGCAGGGAAGCAAAGACGTGTGCCAGCTACTGTGAGGAAGAACATTTTGAACTCTTTTTACAATAGAAGTCATCCCCCTGCCCCTCTGCAGTCCGTGGTTGCCAGATCACAATCCTTTGCATTTGGTGCCGAGAATTCAATTGAATGCCATTTAATGTCACTTGTTGGAGTAGAATGCATGCTTGCTTTGTGTGCTAGGCTATGGAGTAGATACATTTCATCCCCCATTTGGAATACACATTGCAAATAGGCAGCGAGCATTAGATGCTCCAATGAGTGGATAAAGTGTTGTTGTTAAATACTTCTTTCCAGGACTTTCCATTAAAGGACTGTACCAAATCTCTGCCATATAAGGATGTAATGTATAATATAGAGTGATTACAGGTGGTGTTATTGCTACACAAGCCATTAGCTCATTTAGAGCAGCTGATAAGGCATGAAGGCATTTTGATGATAATTGGGTTTTAGGTCCCACGAAAGCTGCTAATACTTTAGTAAAGATAAGTATTGACTAAGGGTTGCAAACAAGCGAAGATCGGCCTGGTAAAAAATGACCCTGGGAGCTCAAGAATTGGTGATTAGCTTTCACTATTAGGGATTCTTTTGTTTAGCCCTTGAAACTAGTGGTGCTCCATGTAAATAAGAAAGGGGACATAAGCACTGAAAATGGAGATGAAGCAAACCCCAAAGCCACTCTTTAGTAACTGAGCCTCTGAGCAAAATAGTAGGAGTCGGAATCATATTTGCTGTCCTCTTTGCAGGGACCTGAATGTTTTGTGTCTCAGTAGAGGCTGGCGTTGTAAGCAAATTAGTATGTGAGTCAGGTAGCTGTGAAACAGATGGATAGTCCCATTCAGGAAAAAGCCTTGGAGGAGGTAAAGGCTTAATCAGGTTTTGGTTGCCTTTGAAGGCTTATTAGTTAATTTTGAGTTTCACTGTGGTGTCGTGGTTCTTCTAACGCTCAACATCTGAACTCTCTGCGAATATTTTCCATCTTTGATTAAAGGACCTGATTGTTCTGTACCTTTTTGAAAGATAATTTGGTCCTACAGAGATAAGAGCTCGTCTGGTTTATGCTGGTCATTTACCTTTGAGGAGCATGAATCCTGTTAGGCTGCTGTAGTTGTAAGCACCTTGAGGGAAGAACTGGTTCCTTGCAGTCCTCTAAGGAAATACGCAGTGACATTTTCCTGTAGTGCAATTGTTTTGTCCTCTCCCAAAGATGAGTTCATTTTTCTTTCTTTGCTACCTTCGGTAATTTTTTGCACGGCCTGGTAACAGTGTTTCTGTCTACTCCTGGCCTAAGCAGAGGAGAGGAAAAGGGTAGGAAGCTTTGATTGCACATTAATAAATATAGTGAGCTTTGTGTGTGTCTGTATCTGAGAGATGGGGAAGGGTTACCCTGGGTGTACAAGACTCCCAAGACTAGGAGTTGTGACACTGCTGACAGATGGAAAGATGCAAACCTTTCACTTTGGAGTTTCTTTGGCAGAATCTCATTCACTCTGATGGTGAAATGGATGTTTTAACTGAAGATGGGAAAATCAGGTATTTTCATTTCAGTCCATTTCCTACCTCTGCTGTGTGCAGGGTGACTGCATGCTAGTCCTGTATCCCCTGCTGCCTCCGCATCTTCCTGTAAAATGGGAGCTGTTGAATTTCTCATGTCAGGGACCCTCCAGAGGAGAGCAAAGCATCCAACCCTCTATGTCCTGCTGTGCCTTCCATGAGCGTCAGTGGTGGCAACCTCTGGGACAGTCTAGAGTTGGAGGAGGGAAGAGGATTGCTGCAGAAGTGTCTCCTCTCTCCCAGTTCGCTATCTTGTTGTGACAACTTCAAAGGTATGGGCTGGATGATAACAATTCACCTCTCTGCTTTGCTTTTGAAAACAATTTGTTGTTTATTTTGGTGTGCAAAATCTCGTGCTTTATCCTGTTGGACCAAAGTTTAAGTTACTCTTGCACCATTAGTATCTTGAGGATGTAAATCACCGCAGCAGTGATGCAGCACTCTGGTCTCAGTGGTCTTTGGAAGCTGATCATATCACAGCTATGCTCACTACTCGACCTAAGCAGGGAGCCCACAACCATTGTCTTCAACCTTCCTGCAGTGCTGGCAAACCAAAGGCAGCTGCCTGCTTCTGTCTCCACATCCCAAACTCAGACTGTACTGCAACTACTGCAGCTGCTGCTGGTGAGTAACTGGAGCCCTTTCACACATTCACAGAATGGTAGGGGTTGTAAGGGACCTCCAAAGATCATTTAGTCCAACCCCCCTGATAAAGCAAATTCAGCAATAGCAGGTTGCACAGGGTTGCATCCAGGCTGGTCGTGACTGGAAACACCTCAGCCTCTCTGGGCAGCCTGTTCAGTGCTTTGCTTGGTCGACGTCTGTGGTGCAAATATCAATCAGACAGTGCCACACTGCTGGGTTTAAATGAAGTTCAATGACAGAACAGGCTGCTGACAAGAGAAACTGACAAGAAGTAACCTTCTGCCTTGGCTGACAATACAAACTTGGGTTTAATGACTTTTTTTTT
>VWYK01109410.1:28450-49287 GCA_013399775.1 Semnornis frantzii
GTAGTAGACAGGATAGTCTTTTAATTAGTGTATTTCTGTCAAAGGAGCTGCTAATTAAGGGAACGGCTCTCCATATACAGTCTAGGATATGATTCAGTAATGTTCAGCAAGGCTGGTGTGTATGTTAGGGTAAACTCATTCTGTAGGTAGGTCTTTGACACCATCATTTTCAGGTAGATGGACCTAAAAATCATAGGCTTCAAATATGGATTTAATTTCAGTGTTGTTTGGAGATGAAGTAGTGACAAGAAAGTAATTTAAAAGTAATGGTTGCCATTAAGTTTCAGTCGTAGAAGAGAAAGGTTCAAGGTAGATCTAAGCTGTAGCAGCACTCATGGCTGAGCATTGTGCCCTTCCTGCTTGACCAGCAAATCCATGCCAGTTACCTGCCTGTTTTTGACTTGGGTCTCCTCCCTCTGCTCTACTGCCACCCTCTGCAAAACTTGCAGTAGCTTCACATCCTCAGAGCTCTGCCCTCTACTCAGTTGCATGTAGCTGGGTGACAGACTCCTTCCTTACTGGCACCAACGACAAACAGACAGGCAGCTGCTAGGATATGTAAGTCTTGCTAGGCTAAAATGTAATCTGGCCTGGTCCTCTCCTTCTCTCCTGTCTAACCCCACTAGGTGGAGAATTAGACCAGTGGTCACTGTCTTGATCACCAATGGCTGCAGCCAAACCATGTCTGAACACTGGCTTTTCTTGCCAGTGACAGCAAAGCTCTGTGTGTGTGTGTCTTATGTTCTGGTTGTGTATGTGATGAAAAGCCATTTTATTGTCCATATAATTTTCTTATTGAAATCTCTTGAGATTTCAAACAGGAATGGGTATGAGAAGCCACAGGCTTCCTTTCCAAAAATACTCAAAGCCTGACTTCAAATATATATATATATATATATGATTAGAAATATATAAGAAGAAGAAAAAAAGAGCCAAATTGTTTATTTCTTCTGGCAGCTGGAGCTGAAATAGCTGCTAAGATTTCCTCCCCCCAGCTAAGAATTGGTACAGTTTGTTTTTCTTACATATTTTCCATGGTGTTGATAATGATGTATTTGTATATTGTGACTGATGAGATAATCAGACAGGGGAAGAGCACAGAATTACCTGTGCTGCTTTTCCAGTCAAGACAGAATGTATGAATTTATTACAAGAGAGAGAAAAAAAAAAAAAAAAGTGTGCAAATGAACTTCCTGTAATTAGGCCATTCTGTAGAATCACACTTTGTTTGAAATTTATAAAAATTATAACACTAGTACAAAACATTGTGGTTGTTGTCTCTCTGTGAAATAACAAGTCAATGAACTTTCTTTCCATTTAAAAATGAGTATCCCTAAAGGCACATCCTCACAGCTGGGACGAATCCACACATCTGGCCAACACCACACATCACAAGAGGCATGATGGCAAGGAAGTTGTGGGAGAACTTTATTGTAGCTGGCTCTGAGATACCTGCATATCTTTGGCTAGCAGTGCATTATTGGAGAATGCTGACTGATCCAGGTGGGTGTTGTGGATGGTGTAGGAAGACAAGCAGGTAAAAAGAAGGCTGTAGAAACAATGCAATTATAGGGAGCAAAATTCATTGGGACCCATTTCAGCTGGTATCTAGAATTCCTCAAAGAAAAAGCTCACCTAGAATGGAATCATAGAATAAACCAGGTTGGAAGAGACCTCGAAGCTCATCCAGCCCAACCTATCACCCAGCCCTATCTAGACCATGGCACTAAGTGCCCCATCCAGGCTTTTCTTGAACACTTCCAGGGACGGTGACTCCTCCACCTCCCTGGGCAGCCCATTCCAATGGCAAATCACTTTCTCTGTGATTTTAGAAGAACAAAAGAAAACAAAAGAACAAAAAAAGAAAACAAGAACAAAAAAAACACCCTCGCTCAAGTTTTCAAGTTGTTGTCCTTATCATGTTACTGCAGTGCAAGACTGGCATGAGCAAACGAAGAATTAGGACCATGTCAGATCCCAATGTGGTGCTTGCTTTGGGAACAAAGCAAGCCCCAGGACAAAGGTCCAGGGCTGGGAATCCAGCCACGTGTGAGCGGCGCTAACACTGTCCTGTTGCAGATCCCTAGCGTGCGGCTGCGCTTGCCGGGACTCGCCTGTGCGGCTCCTGTCCAGCTTGGCGTGGTTTGCAAGAGGCGCTTCACTGACACAGCTGGGGCACGGCTGTTTGCTGAGGAGCGCGTTTAGATTCACCGCTAATGGAGACCCAGCCCAGACGCTCCACCTTCCACAAGCTCACTCCTTTGAGCAGTACTGAATCAGACAGCAAAAGCTGCTGACAGCCTCCAGCTGGGACCAGAGCTTTTGCTCAGCCTCATCTCACTTTTAGCAGGTGCTCTGCAGAGGTAGCTCACGATCATTTCTGTTCCTTAACATAAAAGAAAGAGTTCAGCCCTTAGAAAGTACTTTTCAAAGTACTGATTTTATAGGTTGTAACCCTCCACTGTGGTGCAGCTGCATTCTGCACCAGCTCACCAAAACCAGAGATTCAGGCAGCTCTGTGTAGCCTTCAAAAGCCAGGTCTCAGCTGCAGAGTGAGAGCCTGTCCTTCCCCCAGTTAGCCCAGCAGGTCCTTCTGTTTTCACTTTCTTTCCTAATCATCGTTTATATCCTTTCTGCAGTAGTTTACAGACAAGAAGCATTGCTCTCCCCCACCTCTCTCCACCTCCTTTCCAGCCATGTGACTGAGCACTCTCTGCATCAAACTTTTCAGTCTCCAGGAAGCTTTTGATTTCCTTTCTGCTGGGTCCACGGCAAGACACATCTCTCAGACCTGCAGCCGTGCTGGCCATGGAGGGAAGCACGCAGCAGTTCATATTGCTGACCTTCACCTGTGGTGAGTAACATCCTTCAGCATTTCTACCAGAAAAATGAGGTAGACCGTGCTAGTTTTTGTTACCTCTCGGTGTCAGGACAGCACCTAACAGACTGAAGATTTTAAACCAGGAGTGGTTTTACTAAAGTCCCATGGCTTACAAATAACTACATTTAATTGTCGTTAGTACAGACTTAGGCTAATGTTTTCCTGTGTGTTTTCCCTTGCACTCTGTGGTGACAAGCTCTGTGTGATGGAGTCAGCTCAAATAGGACAAGAAGTGGACTTCTGGGGCGTGTTTTCATAATCAAAAATAACTTTCAGACCGGCAGAACTGACTGAAAGTCTCGAGTGAGACAAGCAGAAGAAAAACTAAGGAAGCATTACTTGAGTAATCTGTCTGCATTGCAAGATGCAGAGCATGATCAGGAAAGCAGAGGTGGTGTTGGGGAGCTTGGAGAAGGCAGCCCAGGGCTTATCCCAGCAATAAAGTCACTGTTCCATCTTTAACGCTGCTCTGTGAAAATCTGTGGAGCCAGTCTGGTCAAGGATGTGTCCCAGCTTGTTAAGTCATCCCTTAATACCTGCAGCAGTACAAAAGCTGCCAGCTGAAGAAGGACAGAACGTGATCTAACTCATGTAATGGCTAAAGGTTTGAGCTTGCTGGTGATTTCTGTGACATGTTTTGCCATAAGCACACCGAGGGATCTCAAGGGGAACAGCTCCCATCCCTCTTACAGTGCAATGAGCAGGGAAATAGCCCAGGGACTTCACATTCATCTTCTGTTGTTGCTGCTCTGCTTTCCCCCACTCACTTCATAGCCAGAGTCTGCTGGAGTAACCCCAAAACAGACACATAAAAGGAGGGCAAGATCAGACTGAGAGAAGGAACACTTATAAGCCAGTGGTCAGCACAGAGCTTTTTTGAACAGAAAGAACTTATTTCCTCAGTTCCTTATCCATTTTTGATCATTCCTTTAATAAGGAATGATGTTATAATGTTTTATTCATGCCACAAAGTCAAGTCTTTCTGTGCAGATATGGAATTAAATATAATTAGAGTTTAGGATATAGAGGTCTGATGGGTTGGAGGTTTAAGAAACTGCTCCTGTATTGGAGGGAATCCGTGACAGTACTGAAACCACTCAGAAAATCTCGGTGCTTTCCCAGTTCCTCAAGGACTGAAACCAAAGAAGCCAGAGCTGGACAGGGAGGTTTTTCCAGTAATTGTAGGAGCTGGGTCAGGTTTTTGTGTCTGCACAAAATCAGCTAGCTAAACATGAGCATTTCTTCTGGGCAGGATAAAGCAGAACAAACTGCTGGGTGGCTGAGCAGCATGAATGTGTGGTTAGACAAGAAGGTGAAAGCTCCACAGCAAGAGTTTTTTTTTTCACTCCACCCATTACAGGGGTGACAGCAGACTGAGATGGCACTAAGTGCTCCACTGCCCACTGTAACTCCTAGGAGCAGAGCAGTGACTTTCCTTTCCTGGCACTGACTGAAACTTGTCACTAAAACATGACAGTGGGGGATCCAGGCCTAGATCAGGGCCAGCAGATTTCTGAGTGTTGACCTGACCCTTTTCTGAGCGGTTTATCCTGGAGTGTTGCATGCATGGAGGTCATTGAAGTGTTGGAGTGGGTCCAGAGGAGGCCAAGAAGATGCTCAGAGGGCTGCAGCAGCTCTGCTCTGAGGACAGGCTGAGAGAGTTGGGGTTCTGCAGCCTGGAGAAGAGAAGGCTTCCAGGAGACCTTAGAGTAGCCTTCCAGTAGCTGAAGGGAACCTACAGGAAGGCTGGAGAGGGACTATTGACAAGGTCTTGTAATGACAGGACGAGGGGCAATGGGTTTGAAGTGGCAGACAGGAGATTGAAAGTGGATGTTAGTAGGAAGTTGTTTGCAGTGAGGGTGGTGAGACACTGGCGCAGGTTGCCCAGGGAGGTTTTGGCTGCTCCCTCCCTGGAGGTGTTGAAGGCCAGGTTGGACGAGGCCTTGAGTGACCTGTACTAGTGGGCCTATGGTGGGGGGTTGGAACTGGATGATCTTTGAGGTCCCTTCCAACCTTACCATTCTATGAGAGCAGAGCANATTGTGCCTACCCAGGTGCAGGACCTTACACTTGGCCTTGTTGAATTTCATGAGGTTGTCTTGGGCCCACCTCTCCAGCCTGTCCAGGTCCCTCTGGATGGATCCCTGCCCTCTAGCAAGTTGACTGTGCCACACAGCTTGGTGTCATCTGCACACTTGCTGAGGGTGCACTCAATTCCTCTGTCCATGTCACTGACAAAGATGTTAAACAGCACTGGTCCCAGCACTGACCCCTGAGGGATGCCACGTGTCACTGGTCTCCAGGTGGACATTGTGCCCTTGATCACCACTCTCTGTGTGCAACCATGCAGCCAATTCCTTATCCAGCAGTGCTCCACCCATCAAGTCCATGTTTTTCCAGCTTGGTGACCAGGATGTCATGTGGGACAGAGTCAAATGCCTTACTCATGTCCAGGTAGATGACATCAGTTGCCCTTCCGTCCACTGTTGCTGTGACATCTATTCTCACTTCTTTGGTTTTGATTCTGAAACAGATTCAAAACCCAGTAGGTTTTGTTATTCTTACTTGGTTTGCCTGTATCCTGAAACAATGAGACTTTGTCAGTTCAGCTACTGTTGCAAATCTCTCTTCATGCTGGGTGAAAAGAAATAAAATAAAGAAAAAGAGTTTGTGAGTTTTCAGCCATCCCCACTCTAAGCATGCTTCTGGCCTTAGTGGATCCTAAAATTGGAATCCCAGCAAGCTGCCTGCCACAAAAC
The DNA here is from genome assembly GCA_013399775.1 of Semnornis frantzii. Classification (NCBI taxonomy): domain Eukaryota; kingdom Metazoa; phylum Chordata; class Aves; order Piciformes; family Ramphastidae; genus Semnornis; species Semnornis frantzii. The sequence continues at coordinate 34,091 of VWYK01109410.1, forward strand.
TTTGACACCCATTCGTAAGAAATTTATTTGGAAGAACCAAAGTGCACAACATGTGGCATCCTCTGGAGCTGTACTGCTAGAGCTACGAGCTGTCTTGGAGTTTTGGGTCTCTTCTGTCTTCAAACTGGAGAATTCACCTCATCCTCCAGCTAATTTAAGCAGTAAATCATTTAGCTACACCCAGAGCTTCATGCAGATCAAGAAATTCATGTATGTCTGGGAGTTATGATTTCTTTTAGCTTGACTTTGAATTCATGGAGTCCTGTTGTATACTCACAAGCAGAGAGTTGTGACCTTCACCTATTCTACAACTTACCTTTCCCACTTTTTCTTCACTTCATTATTTATATTTAGGGGTCAGATACTTTCTTTTCAATTCTACAAGGAACCTGTTTCTGAAACTTCTGTAGGATGGAGGTGTAATTTTGGTGCTCAAAACTGTTTTTGGATGTGGTTCAAAACACCTCTGTGGATCTGTACTATGAAATTTGTTTCTTACTTCTGAAAGCCCATCACTAAAAGGTCTGGTTGTTTGGAGCATCCCCCTGGGGACCTCTAAGGAGGAAGAATTTCAGGGCTCAAGCTGTGATGGCTACCACAAACCCATAAAGAAAATATCTGGAAGTTCCCATCTCCCAGGAGTTTCCCAAATTATTGTTAATCACTGTAAGACCATTATTACCTTGCTTTGCTTCACAAACACACAAGTGTTCTCTTTGCCCATGCTTTGTTGGTAAGCAGTCAACAACACCTTTGCCTGTTGCATTCACTGCATCTTCCTTGTGTCCAGCAAATCTTGCTGTACTACTTCTGGCAAGGGAATTCTTGTGCTGCCTGGGGACTGCACAAGGTCTGCTCACACCTCTGGCATCCACTGGTTTCTTCAGCAGTAAAAACAGTGTGTGGGGAGCCCATGTGCTTCCACTGCAGGGGTGTGAGGATTGAAGGAATGGAGAAAAGTTATGGAGAATCCTAAAGGAGTGTAGATTTAGACTGGAGACTAGAAAGCAATTCTTTACAGTAAGGGTGGTGAGACACTCTGGGTTGATGAAAAGCTCAACATGAGCCTGCAGTGTGAGTGCAAACCAGACAGAAACAGAGTCCTGGGCTGCAGCAAGAGCAGTGTGGGCAGCAGGGCAAGGGAGGGGATTCTGTCCCTTTGCTCTGCTCTCATCAGACCCCATCTAGAGTCCTGTGTACAGTTCTGGAGCCCCCAGCACAGGGAGGACATGGAACTGTTGGAGTGTGTCCAGAGAAGGCCACGAAGATGCTCAGAGGGCTGCAGCAGCTCTGCTCTGAGGACAGTCTACAAGAGTTGGGGCTCTGCAGCCTGGAGAAGAGAAGGCTTCCAGGAGACCTTAGAGTAGCCTTCCAGTAGCTGAAGGGGGCCTGCAGGAAGGCTGGGGAGAGACTACTGACAAGGTCTTGCAATGACAGGACAAGGGGCAATGGGTTTGAAGTGGNCGGCACAGGTTGCTGAAGGAGGTGTTGGATGCTCCCTCCCTTGAGATGTGCAACGCCAGGCTGGATAAGGCCTTGAGCAAGCCTGGTCTAGGGAAAGGTGTCCCTGCCCATGGAAAGGGGGGGTGGAACCAGATGAGCTTTAAGGTCCCTTCCAGCTCAAACCATTCTGTGATTCTATGTCTGCTTCTGCTCTCCTATAATGACAGGAGCCAAATGAAAAATAAAATCCCATCACCCATTTGGTAACAAATTCACTGTAGTTATGTTGTTGCCATCAACTGAAATGTTAAAAGTAAAGGCTTCTACTGACTTACTTGTTTGTTTGCAGCATTTTCCTTCTGCTTTGCTGAAGTGGCCTTGAGGGTTGAAGTGTCTCCAGAAACCACACCCTTCCACCATACAGCTACTTCTGCTCAGCCACTTTCCTTTTATCATCCTTCATCCCATCAAGACACTACAGTTTGTTTTAACAGCACAGGCTCTCTTGAAACAACACCCATAAGCCATAGAACAACTGTGCAGACAGCAGGCCAGCACCACGTACCAGCACCAGGCCATCACACAACATCCAAGGCAGAAGCAACCACCACACGAGTGACCAAGCAGAACTCTATGCTGGTATCCACAACATCAGCAGACAACACAACAGCAAATGGTGAGGCTACAACCCAGGCAATGGAGACAGTTAGACCTACAGTGAAGAACACAACCATGTACACCATGTCCTCCTACCAGCAAGGCAGAACACACTCAAGCACAGAAATTACAGAGGCAGCCACAAACACAACCATAACCAACACAACAGCAAACACACAATCTGCTGCTGTAACTACTACAGCCATCTCCATGCAGACTGTAAAGCCCACCACAGGGTCAGGAAATCAAACAACAGCACCTAGAAGTCCAACAACCACAGCCATGACCAATATAACAACCATTCATCCTGGGACTCAAACAACCATCCCATCGACTACAATGACAGTGAGACCCACTCTTGCCCCACAGCCTTCCTCCATCCCCACTGGCACGTACATAATATCCAATGGGACCAGGACCTGCATCAAAATGGTTGTGGGTTTGCAGCTGATGGCTCAAAATACACACAAGGTGAGGTGAAAGTACTTCAAGGCTGAGCTTTGTGATGACTGTTTCTTTGCTAGCTGGAATTTGTTCTTCTTTCAAAGCTTTCAAGTGGCTAAAGCTACCAGTCCAAGGCCTTTTCTGTGCCACAGCATCTCAGCTGCTGTACTCTGGCTTGTATGATGATGTCAGTGGGACGTACTGGTGCTTTCTCATTTCAGTCATGTCTGTATGGCAGTATACTGGCAGGGGTAGATGAGTCTTCAGTGTTATTTGTGTTTCCTAGTATAGGTGACTAGTTAAAATCAGAACTGACTTCAGCAAAGGAATTGACATTGAGAGATGGAATGAAAGCAAGAAATTGTCAGTTCATAGACTTGGATTCAGAGGTTGATGCTCTGACACAAGATTTTAGGATCGCAGGAAATGCCAGGCTGGACCAGAGCAGGGGACCTGGGGAGCTGGTACCCTCTCCTCACAGTGACACACTATGAATGATCATACAAAAGGCATTACAAAACCCCAAATGGTGGTTACGGCCCTCAGACTTAGGAGTTTGTAGCCTCCATTAATACAGTATGTGAGGGTTACATCTTCAGGCTGTGGAGTTCATGTACCTTGAGCCATCCTCATTACAAATCCAAATATTCCTGTTTGAGATCTGAGTATTTCAAACAAGGGATGAGCATCTAATTTTGCTAATAGTAGTTTTCATCCCTCATCCTGGTGGAAGCTAGGCTGGGAGCATCATTCTCAACCTCACCAGCCCACAGGGGGATGTTTATTACAAAAGCTGTGTCTGAGATGAGACTGAAGGAGTCAGACTGTATTCAGGGCTGCAGAGTTCTCTTTTCAGACTACAATGTGGGCTGGCAGTCACTAGAAATGAACTGTGGAGGGCATAATGAGGAGGCCAAGGTGTTTTGATCAAGAGCAACACACATTGAAACTGATCCCATCCCTGCCTGCCTCTGTCTTAATCTTTCCTCTACCTTCAGGCACACATTGCCACTGCTCTCGCTTATAGAATGAGCACTGGTCCTTACCTGAATTGTATCAGCTGACTGAATGAGCAGAAAACAATTATTTTCTGCCAGTTTAATACACCAGAAGAGCTCAGTGAGGTATCAGATGAGTGCTTTATGGTTTATGAGTGGGGGATGACCCTGGCAGAGAGCAATTAGGCTGCTGCAACCAGTGGCATGGGGTACAAACAACAACAGAACAACAAACAAACCACAGAACAGCTATAAATCTCTCTATGTATCTTCTTAACTTACCCCTCTCTTCTTCATCAGCAGCCCTGCAATGTCTCTTCTCTCCACAGAAGCAGATGGAGTACATGGCTGTCAACCCCAATGCAACAGTGACATCTGGAAGCTGTGGGATGATGCAGTCTCAGCTGAACATAACTTTCAATGGAGGATTTATAAACTTCACCTTCGTAAAAGTAATTGTTGCATTTAGAGGAAAGGAGTGTGTAGGATTGGGGAGCTGGAACTTAGGCTGCCTTTGATCCAGTTTGTGCTGTAGGCTGTCTCTGTCTCAGGCTTCCACATGTGCATAAAGCACTATTACTCCTGTCATTCCCAAGAGTCATAGGTTTTGCAAGGGACCTCTAGAGATTGAGTCCAACCCCCCTGCCAAAGCACTATTACCTAGGGCAGGCCACACAGGAATACAGCCAGGTAGGTTTTGAAATCTCCAGAGAAGAGGAGTCCACAACCTCTCCAGGCAGCCTATTCCAGTATCACATCACCCTCGCTGTAAAGAAGTTTCTCCTCATGTTGAGGTGGAACCTCCTGTGTTCTTGCTTGTACCTGTTGTTTCTTGTCTATTACTGGGCACCACTGAAAAGAGATTCACACCTTCATCTTGACATCCACCTCTTGGATATTTATAGATGTTTATAGATCTATCTATATATAACATATATAGATATTTATAGATGCCCTGTCAGATTCCTCTTCTCAAGATTAAACAGACACAGTTTTCTCAGTCTTTCTTCATAGAAGAGATGTTCAAGTCCCTTAATTACCCTTGTAGCTCTCTTGGACTCTCTATCAGATCCCTGGGTCTCTTGAACTGGGGAGCCCAAAACTCAATACAGTATTCCAGGTGTGGTCTCACCAGGGCAGAATAGAGAGGGAGAACCTCCCTAGACATTCATGTTGGAGAAGACCTTTGGAGGGCACCTGGTCACACATCCTGTTCAGAGCAGGTCTAACTTCAATGTCAAATCAGGTCTTGTCTATTTGAACTTTCAACTTGGTTCATGCAATGAAGGGTAAGAGCAGTGCCTTGCTACCCTTCGATAAAAAGTGCTGAAGGACACCAAATCTATAAATAGCCTCGAGTCAAATTTCAGTCTTGATTTTACACAAGTCTGGCAGGAGGGGAGGCTGCCTCTGCTGCTTGCACTTGAGCAAAATATACAGTGCAGGAGCAAGGGGTGTGTGCCAGGAGCTCTGACTCACTACCAAGTTGCTCTTACAAAATGGTGTCTCAGAGACCACCTGAGTGCGGGTGAGGTTAGCTATTTCCTTCCCATAAGTGCCAAGCATCACAACCAACTGGCCAGCAGCCACCTGTGGTGGTTAAATGCAAGAATAACCTGTGCAGTTGTAAGTGCCCAGGAGCTGCAGCATATTCACAGCTGAAGGGGTCTAATTTAATCTAATCTCACAGTGGAAAATTCCAAACGAGCAAAGTACAACAAAATTGTAGATAAGTGCCCTTAAAATGCAGCACACCAGGGGGACTTACAAGTACATGCAGAAACTTGGGCAAGAGAGAGGCCTTGCTTACATGGTGGGAAAATTACCTTTCTTTTTGGCTGTTGGTACCATGTTGCCCCCTGGGAACACATTGTCAGGGATTGTATTGTATGTGGAGGAGACTTTAACATAAACTACCAAAATATTCTAGCCACACGAGAAAACTGCTGAGTGCAGCCACCCTCTTGCTTCCCAAACACTTACACAGCTGACACATTTTGGGAGGCAGGGTGCAGTTCTATTTATCTGAAAGCTAACAAGGGCTGGCTGGTGATGCCAGCAGGGCTATGGACAGCAGATAGTAACTGTGCATAAAGTCATTAATGATCAGTGAAGAATACAGCATGGGACTCTGGATGAGTGCAACATGCATTAAGCCATGTCCTGGGGCTCCACAGCAGCCCAGAGCTGCATCTAACCCTTGCTGCTGTTCTATGCCCTTCAATTAATCAAGCCAAAATGTCAATCTTACCGCCTGGTTCCAAGCTCAAATTAGCGACAATTAAGAGGAGTACAAATGGTTAATCAGTCATTTCCATAGAAAGTCCAAGTGGCACCAGCAAGTTGTACCACACCTGACTCATTCATGCTTGAGCTGAGAAAGATTTCAATTAAAAATCACTTTGATTTTTAGTTGAAATTGATAATCTTCAAGGATCTCTTCCAACCCCTACCATTCTGTACGTGTGCAGTGCTTTTTAAAGCCTACGGAAGAAAAGTGAGGTGAAAAAGATCATAGAATGGTAAGGTTGGAAGGGACCTCAAGGATCATCTAGTTCCACCCCCCTGCCATAGGCAGGGACACCTCCCCCTAGTACAGGTCACTCAAGGCCTCCTCCAACCTGGCCTTGAACCCCTCCAGGGAGAGAGCAGCCACAACCTCCCTGGGCAACCTGTGCCAGTGTCTCACCACCTTCACTGCAAAGAACTTCCTCCTAACATCCAGTTTCAGTCTCCCCTCTTCCAGTTCAAACCCATTGCCCCTTGTCCTGTCATTGCAAGACCTTGTCAATAATCCCTCCCCTGCCTCCATGCAGGTACCTTTCAGCTACTGGAAGGCTACTCTAAGGTCTCCTGGAAGCCTTCTCTTCTCCTGCAGCACTTTTTAAAGCCTACAGAAGGAAAGTGAGGTAAAAAAATGCAGGAGCTGTTGTAAAACAAAGGCTCATTTCATCTGGTTGAGTGTTTGCTTTAAACGTGTGCTTCCTGCAAGGAGGGCAGCATTTTCTGTGCTACAAGGATCCTCAGAAAAAGGCTGATGATTCAAGTATCCATGAAAGGCACAGCTTGCAACAGCGCTGAGGAGAGTGACTGGAGCCCTTAGGAGGCACTCGACCTGTCCTGCCCTGAGAAAGGTGGCTGTTGGCACAGCATTAGACAACCCAGCCTTCACTTAAAGATAAGCCTCAAGAGCATTAGCAGGGCTTGGCTTAGACTTCTTTGAAATTCAAGTTAATAAGATATTTTGCTGCTGTTTTCCATCTTTGGCCCTCATGGCCTCTCTAACTGCTTTGAACCAAGAGTGCTCCAGTGGTGGCACTCCTGATGTTCACGGGTGAAAGGAGCTGGATCAGACCCCAGGGCTGTGGTGCTGGTGTGGGTTAGCAGGAGGTGAGTGGCTGGCTCAGAGCTCACTGTTGCCAGCTGCCTTTCACAAAAAAAAAACAACTTGAAAAAAGGAAGCTTTGTAACCAGCCCGCAAGATGTGAAGTAGGAGCAGGTGTTTTCCCCAAGCAAGGCTATTAACTGTGGCTCAACAGAACAGTGCTGCTGCCAAAAATGATACTTTGGACCTATGTCTTCAAGTAGGAATAATGCTGAGAAATCTCTTCTCTGGTATATTTCTTCTTTAAACTTTCCTAATCCATCCTACCAGGTTTTTAATTGCATAATGTTAAAACTGGGTGCACAGGGGGCATTTATGTCATAGAATCATAGAATGGTAAGGGTGGAAGGGACCTCAAAGATCATCTAGTTCTAGCCCCCTGCCATAGGCAGGGACACCTCCCACTAGCACAGGTCACTCAAGGCCTCCTCCAACCTGGCCTTGAACACCTCCACCTCGTCTCCTACCACTTATCCACCAGTTGCATTCACCAGTCCCTGTGTGCTCACAGCTGTAATTAAAATGGGTGGAGGTGGTGGGGCTGCTGCATAAAGACTTGTATTATACTCCAACACTGCTACCAGGGAAAAGCTCCTAGGGTTACCTGTCACCTCATGAGTGTCTAGGGGAAGACAGCACTCAGGTTGCACCAGGAGTTTAAGGCACATGCAGGGAGGACACTTAGCTGGAAATTTTCCTCTGTGCAGTTGTACCAGGTGTCAACAGTCTGTAAGCATATGAAAAAACCCACGGAGAGCCAACAGTGTCAGCAGGGTGGAAAGAGCAGTTATTTCTACCCTATACATCCCCAAGTTGCTCTTTCCTCATTTGCAGACACTGCCGTTGGCAGGCAAAATAGGAAATGAGTGATACTAGCATGTGAGGAGATCCCCGGTCTGTTTGTTGCTGTCCTCTCCCAGTTCAAACCAAGGATGGACACAGCAGCACTGCTGCTTACTGCAGTTTGCTCACCTGAAGGGCAGCTACTGCTAAAGTGCACTGAGAATCCTGAGTACTTTGAAAGGTGCAGGCTTAAGTCCTGCAAGCAATCAGCCTGGGGGTCAGCATGGATTAGTTCTGTGAAGTCATAACTCAGGAGAGAACTGTAGGGACACTGAATGAAAGAATAACGGGCAGATAAAAAATAGCACAGCCTTGTCACATGCCTGTTAGTCTGTGCAGTGTATACTCTCTGCTTGACTCTCTCCTACTTTTGATTGACCCAGGTATCACACAAATGCCTAGCTTGAGCAGCATGTAAAATGACATGGGCATGGCCCAACTTCATGGAACTGAGGAGAACTGGTGCTCTACCTGCTACTGCTGCATTACACCAGCTTCTTAGCCATTAGGTGGAATCGCTTGGCCAAAGCAAAAGCAATACAGCTGGTTCTTGGATCTCAAAGGAAATGCTTTAAACATGCATTTCTCGGGGAAATTCTTTGTGACCATTTTGCTGTGGTGAACTGTATTGTTTTTCACAGTAAGAATTATCTTATTTTTCAGCAAGCTCCATCATACTATGTCAGTAAAATTGGGACCAGATTGCAGTTATCCTCTGAAGGTCAGTAAAATTCACACTTACTTCCCTATCAAACTGCTCTGGGCTTTCATGTCTTTAAAACACTAGATTTTGCAAATTCTGTGTTTTATCATGCTTTCAAAATGTCATTCACCTAAATCTTATGGTGTGAAAATGTAAGAGAAGGGACTGAACTGCAATTTTACCAGAATTGTTCAATTTTCCTTTTGTCATCAAAAACTTTCCCTGCCCCACCTCTGTCAGAATAGAGATTACTTCAATCCCAAATTTAAGATACAAAACAGCCCTCTGTGCTTTTACCTGCAAACACACAAAAAATGCTGTGACTCATTCAGTTGCATGCACCTTTGCAGTCTGATTAAGCAAACTAAATGAACCCAGTATCTGGATCAGAAAAATGCAGAGTGGATATAGATTTCAGATACACCAGTATGGCGTATACTGGGGTACATGTGGCTAATATACATGTGCCTAACATACACATGCCTAACATTTTGGGTTGGCAAAAATAATAACTAGATCCAGGATGAAGTTCTTCAAATCATCCTGGAATCATAGACCTTGTCCATGCTCTTCTCAGGTGCGGCTTTTCTTTGTCTTGTGTTCCCTGCTTCTTGCTATTTGAACTTTCAGGACCTGCCCCCAGAAGCTACATCCCAACAGAACATAACTGAAGTCAGACAGAAAAATTCTGTCCCATTGCTTAAGATTTCCTTTGACATTAACTTTGCACCAATTCTTCCCACTGTATCAAATCTCTGGCTGTATTATGTCACTTCTCCCATTGTTGCTCATAACTATTTGGATTGACTTCTGTCCCTGAAAGAGGAAAAACAAATCAGGAGCTTTTTGGAAGCTCAGTAATTTTGACTGAGGAGGACCAAGAGTGTGCTGCACACTGTTGTGCTGGCGGATGTGTTTGAGATGCAGTGATGTAGATTTAGTGATGTGGAGGATTTTGTCTTATACTGGTGTATCTGCTTTCAAGATCTCTTCATGCTTTGGGCTTCAGCCATATTTTCTGCAAAGTGCTGTGGCACTGAAATATGTTTTAAAATATTTAATTCATAAAGCTACATAGACTAGGTATGTCCAGTTCCTTTACTAGAGGTGGGATCTCTGTTTTGTATGGCAATAGCCATGCTGGAGACCTAGATAATTATCTGCTCTTGTGAGAATTCTAACCCACTCTTGCACACTTGAGGTTGTTAAAATGTGATTTGAAGAAGCATCTGAATTTTTAGCAACTTTTTCAGATCCAAGCTCATCTGAATTGTCCCCTGATAATTAAAACATGAAAAAAAAAAAAAAAAAAAAAAGTGGAACTGATGCATTAGGGGGAAATGTCCATACTTTAGTTGCATCTGTGACTGCTGCTCTGCCAAAGCACCAGCAGACCTCAGAAAGATGTGGGTTCCAAATATTAGTGTGGAGTCTCATTTGTCTCTCTCTTTATGGCCTCCAGGTATGCTTTACTATGCAGCCATAAAGGAAAAGCTGTTTACCACAAAGGTGGGGAATTCCTTTAAGTGTACCAGCAAGCAGATCTTCAGCTTGGAGAAGAACTTCCAGCTGCTCTTTGTTAATATGCAGCTGCAGGCATTTGATATGGTCAGCAACCAGTTTGGAAAAGGTAAGTTGAAGGGTATCTTTGCCACCCTTCTGAGATGTCTGCCTGATAGATAAATCTGCTAGATGACAACCCTGCAGGTGTGCTGATCCTGGTACACCTATGGCACAATCACAATGTCATCATATTTCCCAGATGAACAGCCCACTGCTGTATTCTCACCTCTTTCCAAGTCATCTTCAACACACACCTATGGAAGGTGGAAAAGCATCTTTCCCTTATGCATTCAGTAATTTGTTTCACTTTCTCATTAAAAATGTTCAGCTTTACAGCCACAATTTTATTCTTCACCCATTTTCTCTCAGAGCAAGCAGAGGTCTGTTCACCACTGCTGCATTGCCCAAAACCCCTCCCAATATGTACGATTCAGTTCAAGGTCACTGTTCTCAATATAGTCAGATTTTAGCTGTTTTGAAAGGCTCTTGACACTCATAATGTCCCACAGCTGCAGCAGCAAAACTGCCCACTAATAAGGGATATTTGTCACTGCAGGATGATACTGTCAGAGCAGCTGTGTCTAGACATGATGAAATGTGCTCCTGAGGAGAAGCACAACTGGCACGCTCCCAGATTCAGAATTAAATGTGATGCTCATCTGTGCAATTTGTCTTCTCTTGAGTAGAGCCACAAAGAGGCAACCACATCATTTAGTAAAAGACAGAGAGGCCAGAACTGACTCGTTTGGTCTCTAGGTTGCCCAAACTGACAGAATGTATTTGAGCTCATCATAACTTCTTCCCTACACCCACCCCCTTGAGTTCCTTCCACAGGGAAATGAGATGTTGCCATTCTTGCTTCTTGTCCAGTGATGCAGCCTGGACCTAGGCAGCTGTGGGATCCAGAAGTGCTGGGTGTTCTAGGAAACTGCTGTGTTCCATATTATGGGCACTCTCATGGTTGACTGTCTTGCTTCTTATGAGATGTATGAAAGATCCTAAAACAAACAGAGAGGCAGAACAGATGAGACCTTGTGGTCCCATTCAAATTGCACAGCTTCATATATCTGTGATTTCCTCTCAGGATGTTTTCATGCAAGAACTCAGGTGGACAGATAGGCTTAATAGCACTTCAGCCCTTTAGATGCACTAATAAAACATTTCCTTCTTCTGACATTTGACTTTCTCTGTGCTTACAAAACATTGCCACTTTTCTTTTTACTTTAGATCTAACTCTTTATGCAATTTAGCCCTTTGATTCTTCTTTTGTTAGTTTGCCATTTTGGTTGCCTTTCTTATTCAGAAAGGAATAAAATGGGACACAGCATTTCAGGCTTTTTTAACATGTGGACTTTTCTTTACCCCCCCCATACTTTTCTTTAAGTTCTTAAAAGCCACACTGAGAATCCAATCTATGCTCTCACTCTCATGAAGATTTTTTTAATGGGATAGCACTGAGCTGGAACAACTCATGGAATCCCATCTGGTCCCCAAATTCCTATGCAAATATGTACAGTGAGTGAGTTCTATTACAGTTTTTCAGCGTGGCCTCACATCTAGCAGAGATGGTTAAAAAAAAAATTCCCTGCCCCCCTCCCCCCGAAGTAGGTCAGGGAAATCTTTGCTAATCAATACCGTATACAAAATTAACTAAGTTTTGCTCTTAATAAGGGGCCTGAGAAAGCAGTCACCACCTCTGAAATAATTCCCCAGTGGCCATGAAATGGTTATGAAACTGCTACGTACCTCTGCTGTGTATGCAGATTTTGGAAGACAAAATCCCCGGTGTAGCAATGGCTCTATACACATCACCAACCTTCTCCCCTCGGCTGTCTCAGAGCTGGTAGTTTCACTTCTGTCGCTCTCGGTTTGCTTGCTTGTCCTTAAAAAGAGAAGAAAAAGAAAACATGAGCGATTGCTGGTTTCAAGTTCCTTTCAATCTTGTGCAGACTGCAGCAGTTACATCAATAGCTTGGCCTGTTTTAAGTCTGGAAAGCTGTAAAAGTGTCTTCTGAACTGCACTTCAGTGTATCAGAGGCCATTCAATGGCCAATTCAAACATCTCAGGTTTCTACAATACCCACATGCAAATACTTTTCAGCTCACTTCCCTAGCAGCAGGCTGCATTAACCAGACAAAGCCTTTAAAAGGCAGCATCTAGTAGAATGCTGATTGCTTTGGCTTTGTGGTACTGCACCATTTGGATTAAAGAGGATTAGATTTTGGAGAGAGCTGAGTACAGGCTCTGGAGCTGTGACATGATGTCATGCACTCCACATGCTCCCTGGGCTAACTGCCCACCATTGGCATAAAGATTCCCACTGAGGAAAAGCCCAAGCTAAGCTACAATCTGGGCCAGCAGAGTCATCAGAATTAGATAATAACAGAGGCTATTATCTAGAGTGCTGACAAAATCTGCCTTGGAAAAGTCACAGGAAGTGAAAGGGATGGAGGGTATTGGATCTGCCTCCTACCTGGGATATAAACTGGATTCACTGCTAAGCTGGGGTATGCTTTGGGGTTTAGCTCAACTTCTTAGAGGACAGTTTGCCACTTGGTGCCACTCAAAGCATTGTGCTAGAGGACTGCCTTTCTCTGGAGCCCGAGGAAGCCCATTCCTCTAGACTGAATGGAAGATGTAGGTATGATTCAGTTCTGGGATAAGACATTACTGACCATCCCCAGACACTGCCTTCACTCCTAGGGCTGCACTTGTTTTGTGAAGTTGAGACTGATCCTGCCATTGCTAAATATTCCATTTATGCCAGTGACCCAGCTAGTACAGTTTATCCGTAGGAAAGCTGCCAATTTGCCCCAGCCTGGAAGTTCATTTTTAAGTCATGATTTTGCAGATAATCAGAGGATGACTTGCATATTTATTTGGGTAAGGACAGAAGAAGTCAGGAATTGCCCCCTCTGTAGTTAAGAGGTATATTTGGGGTGAATATATTTTTGGATGGTTCTTAAAAGATGTTGTGTGAAAACCTTTTCTGATATTATACGTACAATAAAACTACAATGATACTGCTAAAGGAACTCCCTGGACTAAATCCAAAGCTTCCAATCTCTCCATGTTCTGAGTAAGCCACAATTATTGACAAATATTCTGAATGAAACATAGAAAACAATTAGGATTTGATTTCTCTTAGGAGATACTAAGTTAACTAGGGTTTTTTCTTCACTAATGATGTGCTGCACTATGGACTCCCTTCTCTGGCCTCATCCTTTTTTACTGAGAAGCGATTAGATGCCACACAGGAGCAGGTTTTGTCCATGCAGGGTGTGTGTTACTCTTTATTTTTAGACTTGCACCTTGTAGTTTGATGCTCCACATCTGCTATCAGTAAGAAAGCCTCCTGCTGTGTATGCACTGGTCTTGATGGTAAAACAATTACTGAAAGAGTAGAATCATTGTCCAGTGAAGCATGTAGCTATTTTGAAAGGGGCAAAAACTGTTTTCTTGACATAAGATGCATCATAGATAAAAATACAGTAACTTAGGAAAAGGAAAAAGAGAAACCAATGTCTTCAGAACAACTGGTTTGTATTTGCTAACCTTTCTGGAATACAGATGAATAGTCTAGGATTATGGTGATCTGCTATAACACATTCTCTGATCTCCTTTTACGTTCAGAAGAAGAATGTTTTCTTGATAAAAACAGCAAAGCAGCTCCCATTGCAGTGGGCCTGAGTATCCTGGGATTGTTTGTCATTGTGTTTGCCACTTTCCTGATTTCCCGAAGAAAGCCACACAGAGGATATGAACGTATATGAGGTGCCCTTGAACTTCCAACTGTGTGTAGCAAGTCAAGAATTAACAGGAGTTTTAGCTTCTGCTTGGTAATCTCAAGACCCTGAGGCCACTTTTTAAAGTGGGATGACACCATGCGTTAAAAGTTACTCAATATTTTTAGAAGGGATTTCTTTCAGGTGGGAAGAAGACACTTCACACTATCTACTTTTGGCTATTCTTAGTATCTAATTTAGATGTAGTCTGGAGGACTAAAGTGAGGAGCCTAAATTCTTTGTATTATCAATGAAGGAAGCAATTCAGGGCACTTAAGTCAGATGCCTAAAAATAGCTTAAAGCAAACAGTTTCAGTACCCTCCAGAATATCCATCAAGTTTCTTGAAGATAGCATTTAGATTTATTAAAATAGTAATAGGACCTTCAAGTAAATAAACCAGAGGTCCACAGCTAGATAACCCTGTTAAATCTGAGCTCAGTGAAAGCCCTGTGGGAACACTGTGTACGCTGAAGTCCCAGGACGATTAAGGGTGACTGCCATTAACAAGCAAGTTCTCACCAGTCCTGTACAGGAATTTTTTTTTTTTTTNCATAGCCTGATGAATACTAAGGGATTTTTTGAAAAGTTTGGTTTGGTTTGGTTTTGGTTCTTTTTTATCTTGATTCTTACCTACTAAACTCTTCACAAGGACACAGGAGTAATATGTGACTCTCACTCTGGAAGCAATATTTGTAGAACATGTTCCAGTCTCTGGTGACTCTGTATGCAAATAAGAGAAAATTACCTAACTGAGGTCATACAGGGTCTGCCTGACCAGTATGTGCCAAAATTGTCACTTGTCATTGACTGTTTCAGCCCTGCTGCTAAAGATGTCTGAGCTTCTTGCCAATAGCTCTTGAACTGCAGCCTCATAAAGCACAGCACATTGGAGTGATCTGATGTTGGGTAAGTTTATCCTCAAGTCTTATGCTGCAAATGGCACAACTGAGGAGTTGCTTGACAAACAACTGAGAAGTCTGTGCAGCAGAACTAGGCAGGCATTTGAGGACAGAAACTCCACCCATGTGCCACACCAGGCTGAGCCACCCCACTCCACTTGTCAATGGGTGATCAGGTGTGATGGTTTGGGAGTTCACACACACACACACTTTGTAAAATCACCTAGACTAGACTCAGCCAGCTGGAAGTTAAGGACCGAAGCTCTATTTACAGCTTAGCACAATGTACAAGCAGAGATATACACAATAGACAGGAATATTTACGGAAGTATACAAGTTAAAGGTAATACGGAAACACAACACCCCTCCCAGAAATCAGAGTCCCCAGGAGGGGCTCCCAACCACCCTTCCACATGCTCCCCACCCCTATACCTTACCCCAGAGTTTGCCTTACATGCAAGGTGAGTTTGGAGG